>APFE031069723.1:167085-181254 GCA_000404065.3 Pinus taeda
TATTGCATAATTTTTTGATCTACAGTGGAAATTTCTACATGATATTAGAGCAAAGGTGATCAAAGGAGAGAACAATATACAAGAAGGGAGAAGTTCAAAGTATGAGCTTCCTGAATATAGAAATAAAGTTCTTATCACATCTCAATTTCACCAATGGTGTTCAATGGTTTAAGACTTGAGTATGCCCTTGATGGCAGCTCAAATTCTATAGCCTAGAAGGATTGTGTGGAAGTAGTATTTGAGGATAACGGTCTAAAGGACTTCATTGATCAAGAATTCCCCAAGCTCGCAGCAACTAATGCTACAGAATTGGCAGAATGGAAGAAATGTGTGGCTAGAGCAAGGAGAATCCTTCTGGAGGGAGTTTGAGACCACATAGTCTCGAGTCTCCATGGGAAGGAGGCACCATTTTCGATGTGGAAAGCATTGAAATATCTATATCAGAATAGCAGCGATTAGAGGAAGTTGGCACTGAAAGACAAGCTTCAGAAAATCAAGTGTGAAAAGGGTGACACGATCTCTACATATCTGAACCAAGCTCACCACTTGTAGGGATGAGCTTGGAAGTGTAGGGATCACAACAGCTGATGATGACATGGTGAGTCTTATGCTCCTCAATCTTCCTAAGAGTTGGCATAGCTACCAAGAATCCGTAAATGGAAGAGAAAAACTACCAAATTGGGAATGACTTTGGTCAGATCTGATGTAGGAGGAGATAAGAAGAAGCACTAGAGATGGATCCTCATCGAAGCAAGATGATGAGAAAAATCTAGCCTTAGCGAGTAAGGAAAAGAAGGGGAAAGTGAAGGTGTCCCATTCCAAATCCAATTCTTCCCATGGTGGGAAGAAGTTTGACAAATCAAAAGTGCAATGCTATCATTGTCATGAAGTGGTCCATTATGCTACAAATTGTCCATAGAAAAAATCTAAGAAGGGATGCTCGAAGGGATTAGACAGTGAGGCACTGGCCTCACAGTTCGAGTTGGATTTCTCTCTTATCGCATGCATGGTTTCATCCATGGTGGGATGTGTTTGGTACCTGGATACTGGAGCTTCATTGCACATGTCAGGTGACAAGAATATTTTCAGTACCTTGAAGGAGAACGATCTCCATATGCAGATCGAGATGGGCGATGATGGAAAGTACCGTGTTTCTGGTGAAGGTACGATTGTGTTTCAGAGGGAGCATGGAGATCCTCTCGCCCTGACTGATGTAAAGTATGTATCAGGTCTGAAGAAGAATATTGTGTCTATTTCTATGCTAGAAGATAAGGGCTATGATGTAGTCTTTAGTAAAGGAAAGGTATTCTTGAGGCATATCGGCACTGGAAAGACCAAGATTATCGGGATTCGAGTAAAGAATATCTACAAGCTGGAGGTAGATTACTATGCTACATTGAGTTCCAAAGCTAAGATGGTGCAGATCCAAGATGTTGGTGAGCTATGGCATAGAAGATTGGGCCGCTTGCACCATGAAGCCCTAAAGATCATGCAGCAGATTTCTACTAGACTTCCGAAGGGAAAACTGGAGCAAACAAATACATGCAAAGGTTGTACCTTAGGTAAGTATGTGAAATATTCCTTTCCTAGATCGAGACAGTAGAACTGGAGCAATCCTGGAGCGAGTTCACTCAAATGTTTGTGGACCTTTTTCTACAGCCTCCATAGTTAAACAAAGTACTATGTTATTTTTATTGATGATTTTTCTCGTAGATGTTGGATCTACTTTATGCAAAATAAGGATTAGACCTTCTTGAGGTTTTTTTAGTTTAAAGCCTTGGAAGAGAAAGAATCTGGAAAGAAAATAAAAGCCTTGCATACTGATAATGGTGGAGAGTATGTCTCCCAACAATTTAAGGACTTCTGTGCTGCAGAAGGAATTAAACGGGAGTTGACAACACCCCATAACCCACAATAGAATAAGGTGGCCGAAAGGAAGAACAGATCAATTGTGGGAGCAGCTCGAGCGATGTTGCATCACCAAAGCCTACCCCTGCATTTGTGGGCTGAGGCATGCAATACAGTAGTATACTTGCAGAATAGAAGCCCGCACCGTATACTGGGAATGAAGACACCTATGGAGGCCTTTTCTAAGAAGCGACCAGATGTGAGTCACTTCCAAATCTTTAGATCATCGATTTACTACCATGTGACCAAAAATGCCTGGAAGAAGCTAGATCCAACACCTGAGTTGGGAATACTTGTGGGGTACACAGATACACCCCACAACTATCTGGTGTTCCTGCCTACCAATCAGAGGATAGTGGTATGCAGGGATCTAAATTTCGACGAGCAGAAATCCATGCAAGTGTCACTTGAGAGCGAGCTCAAGTTGCATGCAGATGAGGAAATTTTAGTTCTTAAGGAGGAGGAGCCTCAGATTGATACGTAGCAGTTGCATGCAGAGGATCCAAGAGTGGAGACATCCACTCATGCTGAGACTTCTAGAGATGGGAAAAAACACTCAAGGGAAACCGATAGGTTAATACTGGATGCACGGGAGAATGTGGGACAACCATATTCTCAGTGTAGACAGAGGAGGTTTCCCGATCGGTATGCTGGTTACATGGCCCTGGTTGGGGAGTGTGTAGAGTCTGCGCTGCAATGGTGGAGGAGTACGACTCCATCATTTCGAACTGTGTTTGGGATGTTGTCCCAGGACCTCAAGACAAGTTAGTGGTGAGTTCTAGATGGCTTTACAAGGTAAGGAAGGCAGCTGATGGTAGTGTTGAGAAACATAAGGCAAGGTTTGATGCCAGTGGTTTCTCACAGGTCAAGGGGATCAACTACGATGGGACCTTTGATCCTATAGCAAGGTACTCATCTATTAGATCGATGTTGGCACTATCAGTTTAGATGGGCTGGAGGATCCATCAGATGGACATGAAGATAACATTCCTCAATGGGAAAATTGAGGAGGAGGTGTATACTAAGCAGCAAGAGGGTTTCAAGACGTTCGATCATGAGTTGCATGTGTGCCAACTCAGGAGGGCTTTGTATGGGCTGAAGCAAGCACCCCATACTTCGTACACCAGGATCAATAGCTATTTCACTGGGTTGGGCTTCACCAAGAGTGAAGTAGATGCGAACCTTTACCACATCATGGTAGAAGGTAAGCCATTGATCATTGTTATTTATGTGGATGATCTTATTTTGATAGGTGATGGTCAATTGATCAAGTCTTTCAAGGAGGATCTTGCAAGAGTTCAAGATGAAACACATGGGTCTTATGCACTACTTTCTAGGCATGGAGGTGTGGCATAAAGATGGTGAAGTATTTGTGTCTCAAGGCAAGTATGCTAATGAGATACTTAGGCACTTTCACATGGAGAAGTGCAAGCCCATGCAGACTCCTATAGTTGTTAACTGGATGAAGGAGGATGCTACTTTAGGTGAGATAGTAGTTGCTACTGTTTATTGGCAGCTGGTGGGTTCACTTATGTATCTGGTGAACACACAACCAGACTTATGCTTTGCGGTGAACTAGCTGAGTCAAGTTATGGTTTAGCCTGCCAAGCTGTTTTGGAAGGCAATGAAGCATGTGCTGAGATACCTCAGAGGCACATCTCAGTATGTATTGTGGTACAGATGGACAGAGGGAGTGAAGCTTCAGGGCTTCACAGATGTGGATTGGGTAGGGATTCCATTAGACTGGAAGATCACTTATGGAGGAATATTCAACCTTGGTTAAGCTGCAGTTTCCTAGGACAATAGGAAACAAAGGTCAGTTGCACTTAGCTCAGCAAAGGCTGAATACATGGTTGCTAGTCAAGCTACATGTGAGGCCATTTGGATGTGGAAGATTCTAGTGGTATTGTTTGGTTAGAGGATGGATTCAATCGTGATCGATTGTGATAACCAAATTTGTATAAAAATATCTGAGAATCCAGTTTTTCCTGACAGGTCCAAGCACATTGACATCCGTTATCACCATCTTCAAGACTATGCAGTCAAGAGGATCATGTTGTTGTTGTATGTTTCGACCGAGGAACAGGATGCAGATATTTTCACAAAGGCATTGTCAAAATGCAAGTTAAATTTCCACAGAGACAGGATTGGGGCTGCTGATAATCCATTTCTTTTTGAGAGGGAGTGTTGAAAATAGCAACAAGAAATGATAAATATAAAAGTGCTAAAAATAGCACTACCATAAATAGCAATTCGGGATACCTTCCTATTTTAGTTAGTCCCTAAACTAAAATAGAGAAGTAAAATTTGAATTTGATCTTAGCGGTTGTTTGTAAAATAAGTAATTAATTCATCTTGAGTTAATTAGTTGTATAAAATCAAACATGAAGTCTATGTAAGGACATGCAATAGTTATTCCATTGATTGAGGAGTTTATCCCTTAGCTAAAGAGATAAGGATGAATTGTAATTTCAGTTGTAATTAGTTAGCTCAATTAACTGAGTTAAGTCTAGTTAGATTAGTTCAAATAGTTTGATAAACTAATTGTGAGTTTAGTTAGTTAACACATGCATGCATGTAACTACTACACTTTAGATAATTGAATATTCTCTCATAAATAACTCATGCATGTCAGTTCAGACAGAGGCCCAGTTGAGATCAAATGATGAGAGAGTGTACTATGAGTTGTAGGAATATTCCATGGAGGATATCTCTTGCATGCAAAAGGAATTCATTCCTTGGAGATTGTGCAGTTATTTTTGGGTTCGATGAGTGTGTGATGAGGCCAATTCACACAGGTGGGAGCATTGGACCCCAAGGAAAACTATGTAAGGAAATAGGAGGTTTGGAGGGCTGAGGGAAGGCATATCTTGTGTCTATTCAGTCTGTGAGTTGTATTATTGGATTTTACTGAGAGCAAGATAGCTTGAGAGCTAATTCTTTGTGTAATTTGAACAGATTTCCACTTGTATGATAATACAAAGATCTGGTTTTTTTAGCTGAGGCTTTCCCCAGAGTATTCTTTTGTGTTCATGTGTGATTGCTTTCTCATTCTCAGTTATATGTGTTCTATTTGATCTTGCTCATAATCGATTAAGATTCTACAAGTTTGTTGTAGAAGTAGATATTGTATTTTTCTTTAGTATATTGCATAATATGTTGATCTATAGTGGGAATTTCTAAAGAGTAAACTCTCCAAGGCCACTCTAAACTAAAACATAGAAGTTGATTAAAGAGTGCAAATCTAGTATCATTAGGTTGTTCAGGAAATCTCCTCTAACACAAGAGTTAAGAATGAGGACGAGTCAAGATAGGGAAAGAGAGATACCCCCTATCCTACTTTTTGGATCTCGTGCCAACAAATTTTTTTCTTGACCTGTGATTACAATCTGGTGACCTTAATTTCCTATCCTAGGGACCGCGTAGGTAACTATAGGGGGGAATTCCTGTGGTACCTGAGACAAACGTTGCATCACCTTCATATTACTTCTGGAGGGTGCCTTTGCGAAGCTTGGGTACTTGCACCAGCAAAGGCTATTGTCTGGAGGTTAGTGTAACTATTTATGATATCTTCGTTGGCAAGCTTGGGCCATAATTATCCCAAACTATCTTCGAAAGGTCCTTACCATTGATTTCTTATATTTTGGCGTCCTATCTTAATCACACATAATGGAAATACCTGGAATATGTAACACCCTCCTCCCACATCTACCCAAGCAACCAGCCATCTAGGGTAAACATGTGATGGGAGGCCACTATGATATGATTCAACCTCCTAGGTCACGTGAAGGAAGTGGAAATAATGGAAATACACCATGCAGACATTCAACATAAGCTTCAGGACCCTCAGGAACCAATCCAACACTTCAGATAGCATGACCTTGGGTAGCACTGAACTTTTGGAAACTTAAGCCTTAGTCACTCTCATGCTATAGGAATAATAGTGTCTAGAAACCCAAATTTACTCTCACAGGCTTGCTTGTCAGCATCCAAAGACTAAATTTATCAATGCTATACTAGCGTCCTTGGGATTTGAGCCACTTTTTCAAGCCCAGATCCCAGGTCACTACCCATAATTTCATGATACCTTAAAAACAATGAAATAGCATATAAATGACATTACTAAAGAAAATGCTTGAATGAAACCTTAACCAAACCCCTACTAGCCATGACAGGAATTTCATCAAACATATCATGAATATGTAAACTACAAGTGTAAATAACAGTTCTAAGCATAAGGGTCTCATACTTAGTTGAGAATCATTAAGAACCATTGATACCTCAACACATCAACTTCCATTCCATCCATTAGTTCATATATACATTTATCATTCAATTACAAGTAAAAACATGGTGAAATCCATACATAGTGTTGTCATAAAACACATACATAACCAACATAATAGCAACAGAAATAATCATGAAAGTACAACCATGTAGACCACATATAATCCATCAAAATGCTCATATAGATACAAGGATAAATATCCTTTCATTAATGATGAAAAATCCAAACTCGGGATGGGATTTCCACTTTCCACCTAACCATAGAATGGTTGAGCCAAATCTCTCTTCAACCAATCACCCCTGTGCCATATTCCAAGCATGAATGTGGGATATCATAGAACACATCAATCAAAACTCATCCAGGGCTTCCAAAGGCCATCTACCTCAACACATCAAACAATGATTCCACTTCTTGGTCGTACATCACAAAACCATCATCATATTTGTCTCTATCCCAACCATCCAGGGCTCTAGATCATTTATTCCAACCAAGGCTCCAGGACTAGTATCTCAACCCACAATTGCCACTAGGCTCCAGAGTGTTTGTCCAACCAAGGCTCCATGACTAATAACTCAACCCACCAAGGGCTCCAGAGCATTTGTTTAACCAAGGCTATAGGACTAACAACTCAACCTAAGTTGTTATAGGGCTCTAGAGAATTTGTCCAACCAAGGCTCCAAGAACTAGTAACTCAACCCAATATAAGGAAACATGAGGACCAACCAAAAGAAATAATTAAAGTGAACCCACAATCACCATGGCTATCTAAGAAATGGAAAGGCTAGGAAATCCACTATCAATCCAGGCAATCCTCCATGCCAATGACAGATCACCACCAACAAACCACATGCATATGCCATGCATGCTAAAACTAGTGAAGGAAACATACATGCAACTCAGTACCCACAAGAAAATATGATGTAGTTTTTGATCTCGATGCCCTCTGCACTTTCCTACTTTTCCTTTGCCTTCTTTCTCCAAGAATCCAAGTATACCACACCCACCAAGAGTGATCAAAGAAAAATCTAAGTCTCCAAGAGTATGAGAGAGAGAAAGAATAATGAGAGAGCTCCAAAACTAAACTAACAAAAGGTTACCAACTGATCAGCAAAATCCTTTTTATGAATAAGGCCACTATTTTCTTCAATTTCCATTATTTTCCTTCATTTTACTCCTCACATGCAACCTATGACCTTTCACCTCCTTTTTCTTCTAATTTCCATTATTTTCATAAATAATGTGCCAAAAATGTCATTCTGCCTTTCCAAATCCTTAGCCATTGCCTTTGCCAATTTCCTTAGCCATAAACAATCACAAGTGATCCTCATCACTAGGATTTTTCCCAACATTTAGCTTGGAATAAGTGTCCCATTATCTGTGGTTATTATTTTGTCTTTATTTACTTTTATTACATGGAATTTTCACGAGGGTTGTTACAAAACCCTCCCTTTTAGGGGAACACCATGCTCGGTGTTCAATAACACCTATAACCACAAAACTCTTTTAAGAAAAAATATATTGTCGATGGATTGTATAACTTAGCTCATTGCAGTAGTTGCAATGATCATCCTACTGAGAACAAAACCAACATGAAACATAACAAGCATAACATCATAATGACATGTCACCCATACTGCTTATTGGAGCATTATAACATATCTCATGGTTGTATTTACATCCATATACATATGTGTATAAACCATTATCACCAAAACATATACCAAAAAACCAAGCCAAAATTGTTTTGCCTCAACAAACAAAAAAGGAAGGATACATAGCCCGCATCTGATCTTCCATCTCCCATGTAGCTTCATCGGGCCTAAAGTGCTTCCACTAAACCTTGACTTGCTGCATTTTTTAGTTCCAAAGCATGAGAACCTTTTTCTGCAATATAAATTGAGGCTCTAGTTGGAATTCTCCATCTCATTCCACCTACAATAGAGACCAATCAATCACATGATTAACATCCTTAACATACTTCTTAAGCAATGATATATGGAAAACATCATGGACTTTCACTATTGGAGGTAGTGCAAGTCGATAGGCTACTGGTCAAATCCTCTCAATAATACTGAAGGGTCCACAAAACCGTGGTGCTAGATTGGCACATGATAATCTGCAAGGAGCTCTTCTTTGGTTTGATGCGCAAGTACACTTGTTCTCCAACCTGGAACTCTTTGAACAACCTATTATGATCTACATAGCTCTTTTTCCTATCTTGTGCTACATTTAGATTTCTTGATTACCTACATTTCTTGTTCCATGTTTGTCAACATATCTAGTCCAATAAGTACCCTATTAACTGGATCATTCCAACTAATAGGAGTATTACAACTCTGCCCATACAATGCCTCAAGCAGACTCATCCTCAAAGATTCTTGATACATGATGTTTTATGAAAACTCTACCAAGGGAAGATACTCCTCCCACTTTCATTTTTGATGCATCACATGCATCCTAAACATGTCCTCCAATATCCTGTCGACCCTCTCTGTCTGTCCATCTATCTGTATATGATAACTCATACTGAAGGCCAACTTTGTGCCCAAACCTACAAATAACTCCTTCCAAAACTTTGAAGTGAACTTCACATCCTTGTCTAACACAATATTCTTTAGAACACCATGCAATCTGACCACATCTCAGATGAATACCTGTGCTACATCGCTAGTTGAGAATGTATACTTCACTGGAATGAAATGATCAACCTTTTTCCACCTATCCACAACAACCATGATGGAATCATGTTGTCTAAATGTCTTGGGAAATTTTGTGATGAAGTCCATGGAAATGACTTCCCATTTCCACTCTAGAATCGCAATCGGTTGTAGCATTCCACTAGATGTTTACATTATACCTTCACTCATTGACAATCAAAACATCTAGCCATAAACTCTACTACATCCCTCTTCAAATTCGGGCAATAATAAAATATCTTCACTGTTGTCAGTGTCTTCTAGTAGCCTGGGCGACCTAAATAAGGTTTTGCATGAAACTCCCTCAAGATAACCTTCTTAAACTCACTTCTATCTGACACATATATCATGTGCACCTGTACTTGTACCTGTACCTTTCCCTGCACCTATACTTGTACATGTACTATCAATTGTACATGTACCATCACATGTACCTATACCTATACTATCACATGTACCTGTACCAGTATTTTTCTATAACCTGTCCACAATATTCATATATCTAACATCCTGTTGACCTACCTGCAAGATCTTATCCTGTAGATCTGTCCCATAACAACTCATAGTTTCTAAGTGATTTACCTCTATCCACCTACTAAAATCATTTGCCACTCTATTCTCTTTACCTTTGATATATCTAATCTCAAAATAAAACTCAATGAGCATAGCCAACCACCGAATCTGCCTACCATTCATATTTGGTTGGTCAAATAGATATCTTAAACCACTATGATCACTCATCAATGTGAACCTCCTCCCTAGAAGATAGTGTCTCCACATCTTCAATGCATGTATAATCATTTCCAACTCAAGATCATGTGTGGGATAGTTCTACTCGTGCTCATTCAACTTTCATGACTCATAACATACCACTTATCCATCTTGCATAAGGACTCTGCCAAGTACTTTCTTTCAAGCATCTGTGCATACTACAAATTCTTTGTGTGAATCTACAATCTTTAACACTGGTGCATGTGTCAACAACTGCTTGAGCTACTCAAAATGGCCTCACACTCCTCTTTCCATTCAAACTTCTTACATGTCCTTTACAATGACATAATAGGATAAGTAATCTGTGATAAGTTCCTAATGAACCTCCTGTATGTTGACGCAGCGAATTTTCGCTATGCCAACAAGGGGAACTAACCCAATCGTAGTCCCTGATTAGATTTGCTTTCGTTCGGAGTGGCTAGTTACGACGGGTTTTAAAGGATCCTGTAAACTATTATAGATGTTGAAAGATTGCTCCCCAAAGGAAGGCTTTAGTTAAATCAACAAAAGAAGCACTAATCTATATGTATTAGGTCCTATCTATGCTAATTCTACCTACTTATACTAATCTCAACTATTCTAATCTATCCTGTAGGAGCATAATAAAAGAGATTAAACATCATATATAGATTCCAAGTCCAAATGAATCAATTACTGAGTTCACAGATGAAGAAGGTTATATTAAAGCTCAATTGCAATCTAATTATTCATACAAGAATGCACATTCCTATTCCTATAAATAAACTTGCAACTGATGTTTAATATAGTTTTTAAGTGGGGACCACTCATGAGTTAACCATGATAAAGAATCACATTCAAATAACCAAGACTAGTCATAAGCTGTATCATTATCAATTTGCAAAAAACAAAACACATTTATATTTATGCCAGCAACAAAACCCTGATTCTAAACACATGAAAGAAGAGGAAACTAAATCTGAAAAGGGCTCCTTTTTGACCAAAACAATCTTCTTTATTAGCACAATAAATCAAAAGTTGTTCTTCCCAAAAAAGTTATGCAGAAAAGAATAATCCTCAGTCTTCCACCCCCAACTTTCCACCTCCCTAATATTTTCCATATACACATTAAAATATACATATGTAGAATCGATCTGTGAAACGGCTGACACATAGAGGGCATATCTGTTGGAGCGTTTCATTTCCTGGGGAAATGAATAGATGTTGATCAAAAGAGAATGACTGCGTGTCATCTCTTCACATCTGTATTGAGCAGACATTATTCCCTATTATTTCCTGAAGGAAACTAAAGACACTATGCTCATCGTCCCAAATCTAGCATGCTTGAAGGTGTGTTTGGAGGTAATAACATCTTGATGAATTAGTGTTGTCATGAGTGCTTCCTCTTGACATAGAGCATGCCTCCATTATGCACTATGGCAGTTCATATCCCTTTCTTGCAGGGTATGTCTTTGCAATATTGACATTGGTGGCGCAGAGGTGTTGTCTTGATATAAATCGTATTTATCCGTTGCTAGGTCCACTCGAACTTGCCTTTATTCTCTTGGTCCTTGCCTGCAAAAATAGTTCATATTAGCTATGATTATGATAAATATGACAAACATGCCCACAAACAAACCTTGCATTCAGTCACAGTTTCTATTTAATCTTGCAACGCAGAGCAAATATAGTTATTAAACCACTGAACTTGTTGTAACATGTATTCTCATTGCCCATAATATTCATTTTTATTCAAGAATTGCTTGACAATGCTTAAAAAGCAAACCATTCACTCTATTGAATTTTCTTTTAAAAACCCGAACCACAACACTTTATTGGAACACAAGGGAATATACGGTGTTATAGACATTTTTTGGCACTACAAACCCAATCATAAATGTCCGTAAACTAAGGGCTCCTAAGTCACTAAAAGTGTTGCTTCACTACTTAAAGGAACAAGGTCAACTGATTACATCATCTCCCAGAAGTTCTCCACAGAAAACTGCTCAAAACTGGTCAAAACTAGACCATACAGAATGCCCAGTGCAGAGGGTGCGATGCATACTACCTTCCTAGTGTAAAAGGTGTGATGCATACTGGATGGCCCCTCTGTAGGGTGCGATGGATGAGAATGGACAAATGGCAGAGGTAGTTTGTGAGGTGGAGGATCATAGAATCTTCCAGAAACTTCCCCTGTGACACTTGCCTCTCTGATTTCGCCCAGGGATGAGTAAGAGATCATCAATCTCCAAGTGGAATCAAGAACTATCAGAGAGAGGACACTAATCAAAATCCCAGAAGATGACTCACCCCCCTACAATCATCTATATATGGATCCCTCATCACAAAGATCCAGAGGCTGGAATCTTATATCTTGTAGAGAAGTATTGTTGGTTTTCTGGTGTAACATCATAGTGTTGGGTGATCTAAGATTTACTTGAGGTGAAGAAGGGCTTTCTTGCTGGAGGATGATGCTTGGTCAAAACAATTGGTTGTAATCCTCTTGCTATTCTTGATATTAATAAATCTATGCAAGTTTTCCTCCACATTCTTGTATGTTTGATTCTATATGCATTTGTGTGGTCAATACATATCTAGTCCTGTGTTGTTTATGAATATAGATCTCTGTTCTTCGATAGTATTATGCTGCTTTGATACTAGAGGTGCTCTTTGAAGTTGGGTAGACGAAGAAGAAGTGGCAAAGACCTATCAGGAAGGAGAGGAACCAGGCAAGGAACCAAGCGCAAGACTAGGGTTGGTGACCTTTGTTCTACTCTTATCTATTTTTCATAAAGGAAAGAGAAAGTAGTTTTAACTTTTTTGTTTCTAAGATAGCTACTAGTCTTAGTGGAAATAGTAGTTCCGAGTGGACACTATTCCCGGAAACAAAATGGCGACTCCACTGGGGAGCGAATAGATTGTTTTCTAGTCTATTTTTGTTTGTTTTATAAACTTACAGACGGAGCCTGAAGTCAAGCCAGCTAGCCTTCGAACTGCATTTGCTATCCAAGTGTAAAGTAGATCAATGCTGCTTCAGTCTATCTCCGAGTTTTGTTTATAAATTGAACAATCGATTTGCAAACACTCTAATTTCCCTAAGTGGTGGTTCTAGTAAACTCCTTAGATCAACCCCTGTGATTTATATTTACTGAATATCACTTACTCGGCCTAAATCCCCAAACTGAACTGCAAATTGTGAGAAAAGACTAGATAAAAGTCTCGCACTGGTACCATAGCACCCTCTCTTCAAGGCAGTCTGTATACATCGCACCTCCCATGTGCAGTAGGTGAGATGCATACTGGATTCCCTGTGTGACAGGTGCGATGGTCAGGGAAGGTTAATTTTACCTTCAGACTTTGGTTTTCTTTCACTCTTTTAAGCTCTATTCAGGAGTTTTGTTGTCTGTGGTCAGTATATCTCTATGGAAACCCCCTTCTTTTCCATAATTCCACCTCCATTTTGCAAAGAACTGTAAGTGTTTTTATGTATTGTGCGCCATTTTTAGTTCTCTTTTACAAAGAAATAGCGTAATCACACTGTCGTTTCTTGATCTGAAAGTGTCGCAAGTGTCCTTTTCAGTCGTAGAAGAGAATCCTATTGTTCTTGATAGTTGATTATACTATCACTCTTATATGTGATTTGAATTAGTAGTTTTTAAAGTGTCGAAAATAGTTTTCATTTCGAAATGCAAAGAAATTTGTTAGTATTGTCGCTTTGAAAAGATAGTTCAGATTTGCACTTAGCTTTCTTCTTATCATTCACACATTAAGAAGGCTGAAAACAAATACATGCATGTGCATTTGCATTTAGACCGCTTGGTATGATTCAAGACATTGTATTTAGTGTGTGCTCTGTGCTCTTTGTTGAAAGACCCTTAGTTCTCTTTCCTTAGTAGCTAGGATTTTCATTGCATAATAAGATTAAATGATTATTTATCATCTTAGACTGCATTTTAGGAATTGTATATACACATCACGTGGTGAACCTGAAAGGCAAATTTTTAAACAAGATCAACTGTAAAATAAATTTAATGAATCTAAAAACACTTTGGAACCTAACGCACAACATTTATAAGTCTAGGCTAGAGACATAATCTGGCGTCGTAAAGCTTGGTAACTATCGCTTTCACTCTTGGTTGGGTGATTCCTCCTCTTTGAGATGACAAGTGCTAGTATGGACTTGTACTCGCATGTACCGTCGAGTATATATTGGGAGACCACAATAGGCTATATCCTTTATCCTTAGGAATTCGTGTCGGCCGCCCTATCGATCGCAATGCACTGAACACAACATTCAGGAAGAATGACTGGTGTATCGTAAAAAGTATTCTGCACTTTTGCGATTGGTTTGGTAATCCCTCTGTCTAGATTTCTAGAGCAGTCTCTTTCATTCCTTTTTAGACTCCTTAAAGGAAAAGGTCCATCTGAGAACTTGTCACTTCAAGCTCATTAAAAATCGAAGGTGACTAGAGTCATCTTTTGTTTTTTCTCGACTCTTAAAAATTGAAAAAACAAGTTGTGTCAAAGCGTCTAAAATTTATTTTAATC
>APFE031069723.1:202200-227917 GCA_000404065.3 Pinus taeda
AGCTTGAAGCTTCTGTAATAGTTCTTCTTGTCTGCACACCTGCCTCTTTCTACCCCAAAATTTAAGTCTCTAGATGATTCTTCTAAACATACCTGGATGGAGTCTTTTCTTCTACCCTTATCTATTCTTCTAGTGCCTCATTGGTTTCTTCTTCAGAATTAGTCTGATTTGATGTGGAAGGATAGTCCTCACCTTCTTCATAATATTTGGTTTTTACCTCCTTTGGATTTTTGCCTGCTTCATCAACCACAACATCAATACCTTCAACAATTTTCCCAAGTCTTTTATTATAACACTTATATCCTTTACTTCGGGAAGAGTAACCAAGGAGAATGCCTTCATCTGCTATAGGTTCAAACTTTCCAGGTTTTTCATCAGTCCTTTTGATGTAACATTTGCTTCCAAAAACTTTGAAGTATTTTACAGTAGGAGTCTTACCATACCAAAGTTCTTGTGGATTTTAAGTGCTTTTTACCTGGATGTTTGCTTTGTTAATAATAGTGACAACAACAAATGTAGCTTCACCCCATAAGATTGCAGGAGTTCCAGACTCATATAGCATAGCACGAGCCATTTGTTGAACAATTATTTTCATTCTTTCTACCACTCCATTTTGCTGAGGAGTTCTTGCGGTAGAGAATTCCCTTCTTATTCCATGTTCTTCATAGAAGTCAAAGAATTCATCCGAGGTAAATTCCCCTCCCCGATTAGACTTGAGGCATTTGATTTTGCGATTTGATTCATTTTCAACCAAGGCTTTGAAGGCTTTGAAATTCTTGAAAGCTTCATCTTTATGCTTTAGAAGTCATCCTATCCAACACATTCTACAAGAGTCATCAATGAATGATATAAAGTATTCTTCTCCACGAGGTGACTTTTTCCTAGATGGACCACATAAATCAGTGTGAACAAGTTCAAGAGGCTTACTAGTTGATCCTTCCTTCTCAGGGAAATGTGCTCTGGTTTGCTTACCAAATTGACATGATTTGCATATTGTATTTTATGGAATGCGGATATCTGGAATATCATGAACTGCCTAGTATCTGCATGCTTTTCTTATTTGAGGGAAGCTTAGATGCCACAGTCTTTTGTGCCATAGCCAGTGTTCATCATTTTTTCTTAGATAGCACTATTGTTGTCCTCCCTTGAGTATGTACAAGTTGTTTGGAGTTCTTACACCTTTGATCACTATTTCTCCTATATCAAGCTCACGAACAACACATCCATTTGATCGAAATACTACTTCATTTCATTGATCACACGTTTGACTAACACTTAATAGGTTATGCTTAAGACCATCAACATACATAACATTTCTAGCTTTAACCTTTTCTTTTAAGAGAATAGAGCCTTTACCTTTTATGAATGCAGGAGTGTCATTACCAAATCAGACCTTCTTTTCCTTTTCTAAGACATTATATGACTGAAATTTTTCTTTATCACCTGTCATATGTTTCGAGCATCCACTGTTGATATACCACTGATTTTCTTGTCCTTCTACATACAAGGCTATTCCACATCTTTCTGTTTGTGTTTCTTTCTTTCTCCATGTTTTGGGACCCAATGAAGCTCTATCCTTCTGAGATGTTTGTCGAAATTTACTCCTGAATTCAGAATCTTCATGACCGAAGTTGTTACAGATAGTGCATTCTATTTCATTTTCAAGAGCAGAAAAGTTATTGTAGGTATTCTTCATGATCCCAATCACATTCCTTTGATTTCGTGATTCTCTAGTCATGATGGTCGTGTAAGCAACACATTAAGTAGCTTTGCGTCCAAAGTAATGACATGAAAAACATTAGCCATTAAATAAATTCATGTGATTATCAAATCTACTAACCTGATGATTGTTGTTTCCATTGACATTCATTCTTGAAGCAAATTGAGACTGATTTACCTATGGTTGGTTATAGCTTTTGTTCATCCTTGAAGTAGTTGAACCCGATTTATCTGATGATCTACTTTATGCCTTTGCTAATGATTGTCAACATGTTCACTTCTCCTTGCTGCATCAAGATAGCTTTTGGAGGTTGATGGCTTCTATGCTTGAGATGCTTCCTCAGTATATCCAAGACTTGTCTTTATCAGAGGAGAATGCTTCACTTTGATAATTTTATCTAAAGTTTCTAATCCTTTTGCAAATCTAAGATTGAGATATTTTGTTTTCTCAATATCTTTTCTTAGACCCATAATTTCACATTCTAACTTTTCATTGTGTTTTTCCCTTTCAGCAAGTTGGAATGTCAGAGTATCTATAATCATACTCTTTTCTTCTAAACAGATTTTAAGTTTAGATATTTCTTCATAGAGACCATCTTCATCTAAATCATACAAGAAATCATCATCTTCAAAATACATCAAAAGTCTATAATCATTACCATATTCATCTTCATTACTATTTGATAAACCATCGTTATCTTCATGCTTATAGTAGCTCTTCTTAATTACATTCTGTTTTCTATTCCATTTTGCTAGTTCCTTAACTTTATCAAGCTTATCTTTATAAAGACATTTGGTTGCATAATGATCGACTCTTCCACAAGAAAAGCATTTGAAAGGTAGTTTACCTCTGAATCTTCCACAACCTTGTTGAAGGTTTTTGAAAAAGTTTGCTTCTTCCTCTCCTTCTGAAATGTGCCCTGATTCATTGAGCTCTTCTCTTCCTGAAGCCTTGAATGCATCTTCTCTCATATATGATGGACCTCCTTTTCTCATTTCAACAGTAGTTAGGATTCTGTGCAACTATGTCATAGTCATACTCTGAAGATCCTGTTTTTCTTCTATGGCAGAAACTTTTGATTCAAACTTAGAAGACAACGATCTTAAAACCTTCTCAACTAAAGTAACTTATTTTATCTCTTCACACAAGTTTTTCTTGCAATTAACAATCTCATTTACACATAGGAAGTAATGAGCTATACTTTCATCATTATGCATTTTGAGAGTTTCATATTGAATTCTGAGAGATTGTAGTTTTGCACATTTTACCTGTTTGTCTCCTTCATAGCTTAGAACGATCTTGTCCCATATTTCTTTGGCAATTTTGAGCTGCATAACCTTGACAAATTCTGATTGTGACAGACTCCCAAATAGTGTATTGACATCCTTGGCATTTGTTTCATACTGATTTTTACCTGTCGTATCTATAGGAATTACTTATGGAAATGTATATCCTCCTTCCACGATTTCCCAAACATTTGTTCCAAGAGATTGAAGATAGGTTGTGGTTCTTACCTTCCAATAGACAAAGTTTCTCCCATCAAAGATTGGTGGTCTAATGGATCCATCTCTTTCGTAGCTGCCCACGATGATAGATCTTCCTTCAAGTGATCAAGCTTCTTATGAAGGACCTTCTCTGATACCAATTTTTGGAAATAATACTAAGAGGAGGGGTGAATCAGTATTAGCAATTTAACAATATTTCATTTCCATAAACAAGAATTATATACGCTACTTTTGTTAATGAAACTTGCGTGTATATGCAACTGTGTTTAGAGCAACCAGCGTATACCTTGCAAACTTATAATTTAGTTAGTTTATATTTAATCTATGTATCAGAACCATATAACCAATAATTAGATGCAATAAACAGAATAGGCAATCACACACATGAACACAAGATATAAGGTGGAAACCCAATGTGGGTGAAAACCACCTCCTATAATTGTCTTTATCTTTCTTTAATAAGAAACTTCTTTTTACAAATTTTGTACTAGTGAAGCCTTATACTAGTACGCAGGCTTCTACCTACAGAAGGCTACAACCTTCTCTCATTCTCCAGATTTTCCTAGAAGGGAGCTACAACCCCCTTAGCTCTTGTACTAGATGATGTGTTTACTAGTATGTAGGCGCTGACCTACAGAAGGCTACAACCTTCTCTTTTCTTCCAAGGACCATGTTTCATAAATTTTTAGAATCAAACATCAAATATATCGGCATCAACCAATCTCCTTTGTACCAATCAAAACTGAATCAAACAATCACTTTTTTGAATGTTGTAACCAGAATACAGTAATAGTAACCAGAACCCAATCCAAAACCCAGAACACTACAACAGCAAATAGAAATAGCTAAAACATATTTTATGAGACGTACGCTACTTCAATGTGTTCAACCTACATTCATACATTGTTATATGAAGGTAAATCTATGTATACATTGTTTTGAAATGCCGAACCAGTGTGTATACATGCCTTTGCTATACCGAACCTGCGTACAGATCTGTAAAAGTTGATTTAACCTTTACAACTATTCAGACATCAGTTATACCCAAATCATTAGATTTACATATTATGACATGCACCAATTATAAAAGATCAAAACCACACAAAGATACTTCTCTTCAAGCCTTAAGATCTTGACCCATCAATAGAACTTATCCTTCTTCAAGCACTCAGGTTCCTCCTTGATTCAGATCCAGCTATGCACCATAACCCAATGACCAATATTCTAGATCTTTCTCTTCATTAGATATTAAATACTTGAGTGCCCTTGCCTAATGATCTCTTCCTTTTATAGTCTTAGGCCTTACTCAATACCATGGTCCAAAATTACTTTACAATAAATACCTTGGACCAAATACCTGGGGTCAACACTTTAGACAAGATACCTTGGACCAATACCATGGGTTAAAATACCACCAAATACCATGGACCAAAACCAAGTTTTCCAACATGTACATGCTTTTCCTTGCATGAAAGTGCATGTATATGCATATGCGCCTTTTGGTCTGCAAACTCACGTGTATACGCTATTTGGTCAAGGGGAACCTGCATATACCTCTTTTTCCTTCATTGTGTGATCCTGAACTATGATATGTCATCTAAGTGAGATTCCATCAAGGAAAACACGTATATCATAGCACCAAACCTGTGTCATAATGCCAACAATCATACGTTGTATCATTATCAATTTGCACAAAAAGGAGCACATTTATATTTATGCCAACAACAACACCCTGATTCTAAACACATGAAAGAAGAGGAAAATAAATCTGAAAAGGGCTCCTTCTTGACCCAATATTAGCACAATAAATAAAAAAACTATTCTCTACCGGAAAAAAAAGTCCTCCACCCATCTCCGGAGGTAATACTTATGTAGAAAAGACTGACCCCTCTATCTCCCCCCCCCCACCCCCCAAATTTCCACCTCCCTGCTCTTTTCCATATACGCATTAAAATATACAGACGTAGAATCGATCGGTGAAACGACTGACACGTAGAAGGCATATCTGCTAGAGCACTTCATTTCCTGGGGAAATGAATAGATGTTGATTAAAAGAGAATGACCGCATGTCATCTCTTATCACCTGTATGAAGTAGACGTTATTCCCTATTACCTGAAGGAAACTGAAGACACTGCACTCATCATCCCAAATCTGGCATGATTGAAGGTGTGTTTGGAGGTAATAACATCTTGATGGATTGACGTTGTCATGAGTGCTTCCTCTTGACATAGGGTGTGCCTCCATTATGCACTATGGCAGTTCGTATCCCTTTCTTGTAGAGTATGTATTTGCAATATCGATGTTGGTGGTGTACATGTGTCATCTTTATATAAATTGCATTTATCCATTACTAGGTCCACTCGAACTCGCCTTTCTTCTCTTGGTCCTTGCCTACAAAAATAGTTCATTTTAGCTATGATTATGACAAATATGAAAAACACGCCCACAAACAAATCTTGCATTCAGTCACAGTTTATATTTAATCTCACAATCCAGAGAAACTATAATTATTAAACCACTAAACCTGTTGTAACATGTATTCTCGTTGCCCATAATATTCATTTTTATTCAAGAATCACTTGAACATGCTTTAAAAGCAGACCATTCACTCTATCGGATTTTCTTTTAAAAACCCTGACCACAACACTTTATCAGAACTCATTGGAATATACGGGAAAACCCGCAGCCAAACCATAAGGTCGCACTTCAAATACTATACACCCGAATATATAATTATCATCGAGGCCACTCATTGCCCCTTCACATATCACATGTCACTTCACTTTCTCTAACTGCTGATTGCAATTTGTGATTGGTCAGACCTAAAAATATATAAGTTGTGTTTAATAGTCCCAGCGGGTCGTCCATATCACATCGCGCATTATGTATAAGCCTTGGGCTCCACCGATTGCAATTTGCGATAGGCCAGACCCAAAAAATATATGCGTTGTGGTTAATAATTCTGGTGGGTCTTCCATATCGCATTGTGCTTTATGTATAAACATTGAACTCTGCCAATTGATTAGGGAAGTGGACCAGAAAAATATATGTGTTATGTTTAATAATCTCGGAGGGTCTGGTGTATCATGGTGCGCCTTGTGTATCAACGTTGAAAGTGTTGATTGTGATATCCGATGTGATTGGAGACTTGATAGCATCGCAGTAACTCATGAGAGATAGACCTTAGCCCTTTACCAATACGAAAAGTGATATGCAATGGAGGAGTGGTCAAGCAATTGTGATAAGCGATGAAGGCATGCATTGAGAGATGTGTAAAGACCGAGGAAGTGCGAAAAGGGTAAGTTATGCATATTTGTGTAGTATTTCTATTATCAAATCATTGATATAGAAATAAGGATGTGATAGAAGGTTTTGAGGGTTGTGAAAGTCCCGATGAAGGATATGAATGAAGGGCTAGACTGGGTTATAAATGAATCATGCCACAGAGACTTATTCAGCCGGGATCTTAACAATTAAGAATTGAATATTTGACTTGTCACAGAGTTTTTATCCCTGGGATAAAAATAGATCATTCAGAGAGTTATCATTCGAAGAAATGAAAGATCAAACTTCTAGGAGACCCATTCAAATTTCCTACCAGAGTAGGTTTTAATAGGGTGTTGGTTGTGGCCACAACATTGTAATAGCCTTCCAAGTCCATGAAATATCTCACCTCATCCACATTCTTAGGAGTTACCCATTCCATGATGGCTCTTATCTTTTCTACTACAATTCCCTCCTTGGAGACCACATGCCCCAAATAGTGTACCTCAGTCTAAAAGAAACTACACTTGTTGAGCTTAGCATACAACTAATTCTCTCTCAACAACCTCAACACTGCTGCTAAATGTTCAACATGCTCTTCCTCATGTTTAGAATACACCAGTATATCATCAATAAACACAATAACAAACTTATCCAAATACAGATGCAACACACTATTCATTAAGCACATAAACATATATGGATCATTAGTTAAGCCAAATGGAACTACAACAAACTCATAATTCCCATACTTGGTTTGGAAAGTTGTCTTGTAAATATCTTCCTCTTTAATGCGTACCTAATGGTATCCTGACCTCAAGTTGATCTTAGATAACACTGCTTCTCCCTCTAGTTGATCGAACAAGTCATCAACCCTCGGCAATGGATGCCTGATCTTGATGGTCACTTTGTTCACCTAACTCTAGTCAATGCATATTCTGAGAGTACCATATTTCTTCTTCACAAAAAATACTGGTGTGCCCCATGGTGATACACTTGGCCTAATGTATCTCTTGTCTAACATTTCCTTCAATTGTAGCTTCAACTCAACCAACTTAGGTGTGCTCATCATGTAAGGTTACTTTAATTTTGGAGTTTCCCCTAGCACTAACTCAATAGAAAATTCTACCTCCCTATGAGGTGGAAACCCTGTAATGTCCTCAGGAAAGACATCCTTGAAGTGTTGTAAAATTGGGTATCTACTCAACATGTTTATATCCTCAACTTCCTTACTCTTATCACTAGAAATATGCACTGCGAATAGCTTACACCCTTTCCTACAACTATGCTTCACTCGCATAGTCATCACCATCCTCACCTGTGTGGATTTTTTCTTACCCTATAAGACTCTTAGTTCCCCATTGTCATCAACACACTCGATAGATATGTCATAACAATATACCTTGGTTCTATGAAGATACAACCAATCCATTCCCAACAACATACTATATGATCCAAATGGTAATACATTTAAATGTGTTATGGTAGGAATACCATTTAAATAAAATGCACAAGCTCTTACCCAATGATGAACTCACTTCTTTGTACCTGTAGCCAACTACACTAACCAAGACTCTGCATGAAATTCCTTAATCAAACCACACTTATCCACCAAGTCAGGACTAATCTAGCTATAATTAGATCTAGGGTCAATCAAAATATAAATAACTTGATCACAAATTTTACTGTCCATCTCAATGATAGATGCCTAATGCTCTGTGTTTGTTATCCAATGCTGCATAAATACGTGGAATACTCTTACCAACATCCCCACCATTTTGTGCCTCCTACGCATTTCATATCTTCAACCTACCACTCTGGTACTATGACCAGTCTCTCCTGCGATGATCTCCTCCACAAGTCCAACTATTGGGAACGCATTCCCCTAGAGTCAATTTTGGGGTCAAAAGCCCATGTTTTGGGGCAAAAAGTCCAAATTTTGTATGAAAGAATGTAAAGTCTCTGCATTTTGTGGTCACGGAGCATGAAGATGTAAAAAGCCATTAAGGGTTTCCTCCCTTCTTTTGTGTAAATCATGCCAGCTTTAGAGACCTACCCATGGTCCGTGGACCATAAGATTGTATAAAAAGAAGTCCTAGAAGAGTCTCTTAGTAGATTAGTTCAGTAGATCATGGATGAGTAATTGATTTAATCAGTCCGTGAGAGCTAAGAGAGAAGAGTCTTAACATAGGAAGGAGGCTCTGTAGCTGTGTGCGCAAAGGCCTAAGATAGAAATCCGCAACTGAGTGCGTACCCCTACAACTGTATGCACAGGGTAGTCAAAGTCTCTACTGGAAATCTAGATTATCAATAAAGAGAAGTATTCTGGAATTACCTATGTATTTTACTTATGTAAATTGCATACGATTATGTTATGTTGAACACTAGGTTTATGTTTTAATGTTATTTTGATGCGCAAATTGATATGTTTCTCTTTATTATATGAGTGCAAGAAAAGATATATGTTTACGTGAAGATAATCATAATTACATGTTAAGACTGTATAAAACGAAGATAATCTGTGTAAATACAGAAGTAAGAGTAATTACAAACACACGTAAGTGCCTGATCTATCTACTTAGGGTACGCAAACGATAGTCGTAGACCTTTAAAGAGAACTCCAGGACAATTAAGAAAGGTGTATTGATAAGCCCTAAAAGTCTTATTGATCTATGCAAAGACAAAATGAAGGTCTAAAAGTGACATTTCTACCATCTTAGGGTGAGAAAACTTGGTTCCTTCATCCCCCCATACTGCTTCGAGTAAGACTTCAATCTCGCTCCACGGTTTGATGCCGAAAGGGCCAATAGTGTAGGGATTTTCTTGGCTGACTAATGCTGAACCTAGCTCAAGGCCCATCAAGCCAACAAATGGTTCCATTTCCAGGACTGGGATTTGCATAACGAGATGTGTAATGTCACATCATTGGAATCCAACTAAGAAAGAGATCGAAGACTATTTGGATAGAAATATCCACAAATTCACAGCGCAAGAAAATAGGAATCTGTGATTGATGAAAGAACAGTGGTTTGAAATGTTGGCATTATGACACAAATTTTGCACTATGACATAGGTGTTGTCCTTGATGGAAACTCACTCAAATGACAGATCATAGTTCAGACTCTTAGAATGAAGAAAAAGTGGTATACATAGGTTCCCTATTGACCAAGCCGCGTGTACATGCGGGTTCGCGGACCAAAAGGCGCATATAGTATACACATGTAGTTTCACGGAAGGAAATGCATGTACATGATGGAAAACTAAGTTTTGGTCCGTGGTATTTGGTCCATGGTATTTTGATCCATGGTATTGGTCCAAGGTATTTGGTCCAAAGTGTTGACCCCAAGTATTTGGTCCAAGGTATTGGTCCTTAGTGGTTTTGGTCCATCGTATTGAGTAAGGCCTTAGACTATAAAAGGAGGAGAAAATCATTAGGCAAAGGTACTAAAGAGTTGAATATCTAATGAAGAGCAAGATCTAGCATACAGGTTTTTGGGTGATGGTGCATAGGTGGATCTGAACCAAGGATGAACCTTAGCACTTGATGAAGGATAAGATCTAATGATGGGTCAAGATATTAAGGCTTGAAGTGAAGTACCTTTATATGGTTCGATCATTTATCTGAATAACTGGTGCATGTTGTAGTCTGTAAACGTGATGATCTAAGTATAACTACAGTTTGGAATTGTTGTATAGTTTAAATCATCATTTACAGATCTGTACGCAGGTTCACCTTAGAAAAGGCATGTATACACGCTGGTTTTGCATATCAAAACAACATATACATCTTAAATTTGATTTGCATATTTGTACACAGGTTCACCTTGAGAAAAGTGCATATACATGTAGATTCGACACAAGGAAGTAGCGTATACCTCATAAAATATGTTTTAAGCTACTTTTGTTTGTTGTTGCAGTGTTCTGGGTTCTGGCTTCGGTTCTAGTTACCATATTCTAGTTGTAGTATTCTGGTTACAACATTCTAAAAAGTGATTGATTGATTCAGTTGTGATTGGTGCAAAGGAAATTGGCTGATGCAAATATACTTGATGCTTGAATGATGGATCCAGTCTGAAAATTTATGAAACGTGGTCCCTGGAAGAAAAGAGAAGGTTGTAGCCTTATGTAGGGCGGCACCTACGTACTAGTAAACATATCAGCTAGTACAAGAGCTAAGGGATTGCAGCTCTGTTCTAGGAGAAGCTGGAGAATGATAGAAGGTTGTAGCGTTCTACAGGTAGAAACCTGCATACGAGTATAAGACTGCACTAGTACAAAAATTGTAAAATGAAGTTTCTTATTAAAAGAAGATAGACATGATTGCAGCAAGTAGTTTTCACCCACATTGGGTTTCCACCTTATATCTTGTGTTCATGTGTTTGATTGTCTATTCTATTTTTACTGCACCTGGTTACTGTTTATATGGTCCTAATGCACTGATTAAAGATCAACCTATGATGAACTAATTGAATCATAAGTTTGCAACATATATGCTAGTTACCTTAAACACAGTTGCGTATACAAGCGAGTTTCATTAACTGAAGTAGCATATACAAATCTGATTATGGAAATGAAAAATTATTGACTTGCTAATACTGATTCACCAGCCCCCCCCCACCCCTCGGTATTATTTCCAATAGTTGGAATCAGAGCAGATCCTTCTCAAGAAGCTGGATCGCTTGAAGGAAGATCCATCATCATGAGTAACCACAAAAGAGAGGGATCCATCTGACCACTAATCTTTGATGGGAGAAACTTTGTTTATTGGAAGGTAAGAACCACAACCTATCTTCAATCTCTTGGAATAGATTTCCGGGAAATCGTGGAAGGAGGATATACATTTCCATTAGCAATTCCTATAGATGCGGTAGGTAAAAAGAAATATGAAACCAATGCCAAGGTTGTCACTACATTATTGGGAAGTTTGTCACAATCAGAATTTGTCAAAGTTATGCAGCTCAAATCCACCAAAGAAATATGGGACAAAATCATTCTAAGCTATGAAGAAGACTCTCGGGTAAAACATGCAAAACTGTGAACTCTCAGAATTCAATATGAAACTCTCAAAATTCACAATGATGAAAGTATATCTAGTTACTTCTTATGTATAGATGAGATTGTTAATTGCATGAAGAATTTGGGTAAAGAGATAAAAGAAGTTACTTTAGTAGAAAAGGTTTTAAGATCCTTATCTGCTAAGTTTGAATCAAAAGTATCTGCCATAGAAGAAAAGCAGGATCTTCAAACTATTACTATGACACAACTGCATGGAATCTTAATTGCCTTCGAGATGAGAAAAGGAGTTCCATGAAATATGAGAGAAGCCACATTCAAAGCTTCAAGAAAAGAAGAACTCAATGATTCAGAAGGATAAGAAGAAGCAAACTTTGTCAAGAACCTTCAACGAGGTTCCGGAAGATTCAGAGGTAAACTACCTTTCAAATTTTTTTCTTGTGGAAGAGTCAGTCATTATGCTGCCAAATGTCCTCATAAAGATAAGGTTCATAAAGGTAAGGAATCTGAAAAATGGAACAAAAAGCAAAGGGTAAGTAAGAAGAGCTACTATACGCATGAAGATAGTGATGGTTTATCAAATAGTGATGAAGATGAAAATAGTAATGGCTATAGACTTCTGATGGCTTTTGAAGATGATGATTTCTTGGATGCTTTAGATGAAGATGACCTTTATGAAGAAATATCTAAACTCAAAATCTATTTAGAAGAAAAGAATGTCATTATAGATACTTTGACATTTCAACTTGCTGAAAGAGAAAAACACAATGAAAAACTGGAATGTGAAATTGTGGGTCTAAGAAAGGATATTGAGAAGAAAAAAGCTCTCAATCTTAGATTTTCTAAAGGATCAAAAACCTTAAATTAAATTATCAAAGTGCAGCATTCTCCTCTAATAAAGACAGGTCTTGGATATACTGAAGAGGCATCTGAAGCATAGAAGTCGTCAACCTCCACTAAAATCTATCTTGATGCAGCAAAGAGCAGTGAATAGTTCGACAATCATTAGCAAAGGCATAAAGTAGATCACCAGGTAAATCGGGTTCAATCTACTTCAAGGATGAATAGAAGCTACAACCAACCTCAGGTAAATCATACTCAATCTACTTCAAGAATGAATGTCAATAGAAACTACAATCACCAGGTCAGTAGATTCGATAATCGTAGGAACTTCTTTAATGGCCAATGTTTTTCATGTCATAACTTTGGACACAAAGCTGCTCAATGTGTTGCTTACAAGACCATCATGACTAGAGAAGCATGAAATCAAAGGAATGTGATAGGGATCATGAAACAAACCTCCAATAACTTTTCTCTTCTTGAAAATGAACTAGAATGCTCTATCTGTAGCAACTTCGGTCATGAATAATCTGAATGCAGGAATAAATTTCGGCAAACATCTCAAAAGTAGAAAACTTCACTGAGTCCCAGGATATGGAGAAAGAAAGAACCGCAAACAAAAAGATGTGGTATAGCCTTGTATGCAGAAGGACAAGAAAACCAGTGCTACATCGACAGTGGATTCTCAAAACACATGACAGGTGACAAAGAAAAACTTCATTCATATAATGCCTTAGAAAAGGAAAAGAAGGTCCCATTTGGAAATGACACTCTTACTGTCATAAAAGGTAAAGGCCCTGTTCTCTTAAAAGAAATAATTAAAGCTGGAAATGTTATGTATGTTGATGGTCTAAAGCATAACTTGTTGAGTGTCATTCAAATGTGAGATCAAGGAAATGAAGTAGTATTTTGATCAAATGGATGTATTGTTCATGAGCTTGATATAGGAGAAACAATGATCAAAGGTATAAGAACTCCAAACAACTTATACATACTCAAGGGAGGACAACAACAATGCTATCTAAGAAAAAATAATGAACACTGGCTATGGCACAGAAGATTAGGGCATCTAAGCTTCTCTCAAATAAGAAAAGCATGCAGATTCCAGGTTGTTCGTGATCTTCCTGATATCAGCATTCTAGAAAATACAATATGCAAATCATGTCAATTTGGTAAGCAAACCAGAGCACATTTCCCTGAAAAGGAAGGATCAGCCAGTAAACCTCTTGAACTTGTTCATACTGATTTATGTGGTCCATCAAGGAAAAATTCACCTCGTGGAGAAGAATACTTTATATTGTTCATTGACGATTTTTCCAGAATGTGTCGGATAGGACTTCTAAAGCATAAAGATGAAGCATTTGAAAAGTTAAAACCTTTAAAGCTTTGGTTGAAAACGAATCAGATCACAATATCAAATGCCTCAAATATGATCGAGGAGGAGAATTTACCTTGGATGAATTATTCGACTTTTGTGAAGAACATGGAATAAAAAGGGAATTATCAACCGCAAGGACTCCTCAGAAAAATGGAGTGGTAGAAGGGATGAACAGAACTATTCAACAAATGGCTCGTGCCATGCTAGATGAGTTTGGAACTCCTGCAACCTTCTGGGGTGAAGTTGCATTTGCTGCCATCACTATTCTCAACAAAGAAAACGTTCGGGTAAACAACACCCAAACTCCACATGAACATTGGTATGGTAAGACTCCTACTATAAAATACTTCAAAGTTTTTGGAAAAAAATGTTACATCAAAAGGACTGATGAAAAACTTGGTAAGTTTGAACCCAGAGTAGATGAAGGTATTCTCCTTGGTTACTCTTCCTGAAGTAAAGGATATAAATGTCATAATAAAAGACTTCGGAAAATCATTGAAAGTATTGATGTTGTGGTTGATGAAGCATGCAAAAATCCAAAACAAATAAAAACTGAAGATTATGAAGAAGATGAGGATTATCCTCCCACATCAAATCAGACTAATTCTAAAGAAGAAACCAATGAAGCACTAGAAGAAGAGATAATGGTAGAAGAAAAGACTTCGTCCAGGTATGTTCAGAAAAATCACCTAGAAGCTTAGATCTTAGGAGAAAAAGGGGCAAGTGTACAAACTAGAAGAACCATTGTTGAAGCTTCAAGATATCTAGCATTACTATCTTCCACTGAACCTCAAAATGTAAATGAAGCATGTAGAGATGAATGTTGGGTCAAGGCGATGAATGAAGAACTTGAGCAAATTGAGAAGAATAATACTTGGGAATTAGTTCCCAGACCTCATGATAAGAATATCATAGGAACTAAATGGATATTCAAAAATAAGCTAAACGAAAATGGAGAAGTTATTAGCAACAAGGTCATACTTGTTTGTAAAGGATATGCTCAACAAGAAGTAATAGACTTTGAAGAAACATTTGCACCTATTGCTAGACTTGAAGCCATCAGAATGTTCCTTGCTCTTTCTAGTTTTTAGAAATTCGAAGTATACCAAATGGGTGTAAAATCTGCCTTTCTTAATGGAGACTTAGAAAAAGAAGTCTATATAGAGAAACCAGACGGATTCATTCCTGGAAATGATGCAAAACTTGTATGCAGACTTAGAAAGACTCTCTATGGTTTAAAACAAGCTCCAAGAGCCTAGTATTACTGTCTTGACAAATATCTCCATCAACAAGGTTTTTCAAAGGGATCGACTGATAGCAATTTATGCACAAAGATTGACAATAATAAATTACTAATACTTGTTGTGTATGTTGATGATATCATTTTTGGTAGCAATGAAGAATCCATGAGTCAAAATTTTGCTTTGGTAATGCAACAAGAATTTGAAATGTCCCTACTTGGTGAGCTTACATATTTTCTTGGTCTGCAAATTCAACAAAACAAAGATGGTATCTTTCTATCACAAACCAAATATCTCAAACAGATCCTGAAAAGGTATGGCATGGTAGATTCTAAACTAGTATGTACTCTAATGGTAATAGGATGCAGTCTCAGCTCAAATGATGAATCAACAGTAGTGCATCAACCAACTTACAGATCCATGATTGGCAACTTACTTTATCTAACAGGAACCCAACCGGACATCATGCATGCAGTAGGAATAGTTGGAAGATTCCAAGGAAATCCAAAAGAATCACACCTTCAGGCAGTCAAAAGGATATTCAAATATCTTCAAGGAACATAGAACTTTGGTTTATGGTATCCTATAGATATAGATCTTACACTTCATGCATATATAGATGCAGATTAGGTAGGAAGCATTGATGATATAAAAAGCACTAATGGTGGTGCATTCTATATGGGTTCTAGATTAGTGTCTTGGTTCAACAAGAAACAATGCTCAATTTCATTATATACAACTAAAGCAGAATATGTGGCTGTTGCATCTTCCTGCACACAACTTCTTTGGATGATGCAAAAAGACATTCAGATCACATGTGCTCCACCCATCTCCATTATATGTGATAATACAAGTGCCATCAGTATTTCAAAGAATCCAGTCATGCATTCCAAGACCAAGCACATACCCATCAAATATCATTTTCTATGTGAAAAAGTGCTTGAACAAAAGGTCAAATTAGAGTATGTTTCCTCCAAAGAATAGGTTGCTGATATATTCACCAAACCATTGGCCAGAGTGACATTTGAATATCTCAAACAAAATATGGGAGTAGTTGATGCATCATCCTACTATTAAAACTTATTTGTTTCATAGAAAGGTGGTTATACGTGAGTTTCATGAAGCATAGTCGCGTACATATGCTGGTTTCTGTGGATATAGTCGCGTATATGTTGGTTTGAAGGAAAACAAGTGGGTCGGACTCAGGATGAAAGGAGTATGATATGGGTCTAACAGTGATCATCTACCACAGGTTCAGGGGGAGCATATACCTCTAATAATGGATTGTTAGCATTATCTTAGAAGATCTTGGTACAAATTTATACAGTTGTTTTTTACTTAGGTGGAACAGGTTTAGGGGGAGAACATGGTTGTTGGTCTGGATGCTGATTGACAGATGTTGCTTGCTGATGACTATCATGGTCTTGTTTCAAATTTTTGGTTTCTGTTATATATATCTTTTAATGTTAAGGTCATGAAATGACCTATTTTGTTACCCCAATATGCATGGGATGGATGATGTAATGTTCTTGTTTTGACTTGTATAAATAATTGGTATATCCCCACTTGGTTGGGTGGATGAGTCAAACTTGGTATATCCCCACTTGGTTGGGAGATGGAAGTATGTGTAATTCATTGGTGATAGGAAGGTAATTTATGATGTATGTGTAGAGTCATGATTCCTCTTTTAGAACATCTGTTTGCAGACCTTGCTTATATTCAGGGAGAGCATGGAGCTCAATCAGCACACTTCAGCATATCAAAGAATTCAGCATGAACTCAGCGAGAGCGTAACCCTTTACCCTTGATGACAAAGGGGGAGAGTGACTTGGGGTTGCCATCAAGTCCAAAGGGGGAGATTGTTGGAATTATCACATAGATTTGGCATTATGACATAGGTGTTGTCCTTGATGGCAACTCACTCAGATGATAGATCAAAGTTCAAACTCTCAGAATGAAGAAAAAGAGGTATACACATGTTCCCTATTGACCAAGCTATGTGTACACGTGGGTGCGCAGACCAAGAGGCACGTATAGCATACACACGTACTTTCACAGAAGGAAAGGCGTGTACATGTTGGAAAACTAAGTTTTGGTCCGTGGTATTTGGTCCATGGTATTTTGATCCATGGTATTAGTCCAAGGTATCCAATCCAAAGTGTTGACCCCAGGTACTTGGTCCAAGGTATTGGTCCTTAGTGGTTTTTGTGCATCGTATTGAGTAAGGCCTTAGACTATAAAAGGAGGAGAAAATCATTAGGAAAAGGTACTAAATAATTGAATATCTAATGAAGAGCAAGATCTAGCATACAGGTTATTGTGTGATGGTGCATAGTTGGATCTGAACTAAGGATGAACCTTAGCACTCAATGAAGGATAAGATCTAATGATGGGTCAAGATCTTAAGGCTTGAAGTGAAGTATCTTTATATGGTTTGATCATTTATCTGAATAATTGGTGCATGTTGCAGTCTGTAAACATGATGATATAGGTATAACTATAGTCAGGAATTGTTGTATAGTTTAAATTATCATTTACAGATCTGTAAGCAGGTTCACTTTAGAAAATTCATGTATACACGTTGGTTCTGCATATCAAAACAGTGTATACATCTTAAATTTTATTTGCAGATCTGTACACAGGTTCACCTTGAGAAAAGTGCATATACATGCAAGTTCAACACAAGGAAGTAGCGTATACCTCATAAAATATGTTTTATGTTGCTTCTGTTTGCTGTTACAGTGTTTTGGGTTCTGGCTTGGGTTCTGGTTACTGTATTCTGGTTGCAGTATTCTGGTTACAACATTCTGAAAGGTGATTGATTGATTCAATTGTGATTGGTGCAAAGGAAATTGGTTGATGCAAATATACTTGATGATTAAATGATGGATCCAGTCTGAAAATTTATGAAACATGGTCCCTCGAAGAAAAGAGAAGGTTGTAGCCTTCTGTAGGCTGACACCTACATACTAGTAAACATATCATCTAGTACAAGAGATAGGTGGTTGTAGCTCCCTTCCATGAGAAGCTGGAGAATGAGAGAAGGTTGTAGCCTTCTGCAGGTAAAAACCTGTGTACTAGTATAAGACTACACCACTACAAAATTTGTAAAAAGAAGTTTCTTATTATAAGAAGATAGAGACGATTGCAGTAGGTGGTTTTCACCCACATTAGGTTTCCATCTTATTGTTATAGACATATTTGGGCACTGAAACCCCAATCACATATGTCCATAAACCAAGGGCTTCTGAGTCCCTAAAAGTGTTGTTTCATGTCCTAAAGGAACAAGGTCAACTGATTACATCATCTCCAAGAAGTTCTCCACATAAAACTGCTCAGAACTGGTCAAAACTGGACCATACAGATTGCTTAGTGCTAAGGGTGTGATGTATATCACCTGCTCAGTGCAAAAAGTGTGATGCATACTGGAAAGCCCTTCTGTAGGGTGCGATGGGAGAGAGTAGACAAATGGCAGAGACAGTTTGCAAGGTGGATGACCATGGAATCTTCCAGAAACTTCTCCTGTGGCACTTGCCTCTCAGAATTCACCCAGGGATGAGTAAGAGATCACCAATCTCCAAGTGGAATCAAGAACTATCAGAGAGAGGACACTAATCAAAATCCCAGAAGCTGACTCACCCCCCTGCAATCATCTATATATGGATCCCTCATCCCAAAGATATAGAGGCTAGAATCTTGTATCTTGTAAGGAAGTGTTGTTGGTTTCCTGGTGGAATATCATAGTTTTGGGTGATCTAAGCTTTTCATGAGGTGAAGAAGGGCTTTCATGCTAGGAGGATGATGCTAGGTCAAATCAATGTGTTGTTATCCTCTCTTCTAATATTTACATCAATAAAGTTATTCAAGTTTTCCTCCACATTCTTGCATGTCTGATAATATATGCATTTCTGTGGTCAATATATATCTAGTCCTATATTATTTATGATTGTAGATCTCTGCACTTTGAGGGTATTATGTTGCTTTGACTTTACAGGTACTCTTTGAAGCAGAGTGGTCAAGGAAGAGCGGCAAAGATCTGTCGGAGAGAAGAAGGAACAAGCAAGGAACCGAGTGAAATATTGAGGTTGGTATTCTTTGCTCCTCTCCTATCTACTTCTCGTAAAGGAAAATGAAAGTAACTTTAATTTGTTTGTTTCTAAGATAGCTACCCATCTTACTGGGACTAGTAGCTCTACATAGACACTAGATTTCCCGATAACAAAATGGTGACTTTGCTGGGGATTTAATAGCTTGTTTTCTTGTCTATCTTTGTTTGCTTTATAAACTTATAGACGGAGCCTGAAGTCAAGCTAGCTAGCCTTTGAACTGCATTTGATATGCAAGTGCAAAGTAGATCAATGCTGCTTTAGTCTATCTCCTGGTTTTTTTTATAAACTGAAAAATTGATTTGCAAACATCCTAATTGCCCTTGTGGTGGCTCAAGTAGTCTTTTTAGATCAGCCCTTGTGATTTTCATTTACTGACTATCATTAGCTCAGCCTAAATCCCTGAACTAAGCTACAAACTGTGACCAAGGACCAAGTTGAAGTCTCATCCCTGGACCATTGCACTTTCTCCTCTTGGGAATCTGGATGCCTCACACCTCCCTTGTGAAGTAGGTGAGATGCATCGCTCTTTCCCTGTGTTACAGGTGCGATGATCAGATAAGACCTCTTATGCTTCCAGATTTTGGTTTTTTGTTCACTCTCTTTAGCTTTATTCAGGAGTTTTGTTGTCTGTGATCAGTATACCACTGTGGAAACTCCCTTCCTTTGCATGATTCAGCCTCCATAGTACAAAGAACTGTAATGTTCTTATGTATTGTTTGCCATTTACGGTTCTCCTTTATAAAGAAGTAGCATAATCAAACTGTCGTCTTTTGATTTGGAAGTGTCGCAAGTGTCGTTTTCAGTCAAAGAAAATAATCCTACTATTCTTGATGGTCGATTACACTGTTACTCTTGTATTTGATTTGAATTAATAGTTTTTCAAGTGTTGAAAGTAGTTTTCAATTCAAATCGCAAAGTGTCATCATTATCTTCCTTTCGTCTTTTGAAAAGAAAATCATTAGTACTATCGCTTGAAATGATTCAGATTTGTATTTAGCATTATTTTTGTCATTCACACATTAAGAATGCGAAAACAAATACATGCATGTGCATTTGCATTTAGACTACTTGTTGATTTTGATTTAGGACAATGCATCTAGTGTGTGCTCTCTGCTCTATGTTGAAAGAATCCCGCTTCTCTTTCCTTAGTAGCTAGGATTTTCATTGCACAAAGAGATTAAACGATTGTTTATCGTCTTAGATTGCATTTTAGGAATTGTATATCTACATCACGCGGTGAACCTGAAAGGCAAAATTCTTAAGAAAGATCAACTGTAAAATAAATTCAATGAACATAAAAACGTTTTGGAACCTAACACACAACATTTAGAAGTCTAGGCTAGAGACGTATTCTGGCATCGTAAAGCCTGGTAACTATCGCTTTCATTGTAGGTTGGGTGATTCCTCCTCTTTGAGACAACAAGTGCCAGTATGGACTTGTACTCCCACGTACCGTTGAGTATATATTGGGAGACCACAATAGGATATATCATGTATCCTTAGGAAGTTGTGTCTACCGCCCTATCGATCGCAATGCACTGAACACAACATTCGGGAAGACTGACTGCCGTACCGTAAAAAGTATTCTACAATTTTGCGATTGGTTTGGTAATCCCTCTATCTAGATTTCCAGAGTAGTCTCCTTCATTCCTTTTCAGACTCATTAAAGGAAAAGGTCCATCTGAGCACTTGTCACTTTAGGCTCATTAAAAATCGAAGACGACTAGAGTCATCTTTAGCTTTTTCTCAACTCTTAAAAATTGAAAAAGCAAGTTGTGTCAAAGCGTGTAAAATTCATTTAATTCAAAATCATTTTTCCCTTATTTTGAGTTGATCGAGTAATCCACAAACATGGAAGAAAGTTAATCGAAACCTCGTCGTTCGCAAAGATTAACGAGACAACTGTCTTTGACTCCGAAAACAAAACTATTCTGGACAAAGCAAACTCATTTAACTAGGTCAAAGTCCCCTAGATTGCTTGGGACTTGTGTTCCAACATCCTCAGGGACTCCGGTTACTCCAACCATCTCTAGTACCCCTGCCTTTACAGAAGAAGTTCTGTGGCCACAAGAGGACATTAGAACTAATCCTAGTGTAATGGTAAACGCTTATGTTCCTGAACCGGCTACATCTACAACTGATTTGGAAGGTGTTACCCCTCCAACAACTGTCGCTGCAGAGTCTATACCTTCTTCGGAACCAAAAATATTTTACGGACCTGATGGTCTACCTCTCCCACCTAGATTGATTTCTATAGAAGAGATTGTGGAGGATCCTCCATCTAGTACTCCATTGCACTTTGGAGTCGGGATCACCCTATATCCTTCTTGACTAGAAGTTAGTCTCCCTTCATCGCAAGTTCCTGTAGAATCACTAGGAAATCTCTTGGATAGACTAGATATGTCTTAACAACCGTCGACATCTAGGACTGTGTCATCTGATGTAGCAGTAGCAGAATCACCTGCTGCTACTCCAACAATGTTCACCGGTGTACCATCTGTCCCAACTAGCTCTCAACTGCTAGATGGAGTCCATCCAGGGACTATTTCGACAATATGGTCTATTCCCGTTTGTTTGTCTGGAATAATATCTGGAATCTCTTATGTTGAGTCTCAAAAAATTGATCCTTCGCAACAGTATCAATTTGGGAAGTCCTGTCCCCAAAGGCCAATCATTCCTTGAGCACTAGATTGCCACCATATGGGAGGAAATATGCCCTTTCATTGTTTCCTCCGAGAGAAAAACCATATGGGAGTTCGCAACAGAATTCGGGTCATGCTGGAATTACATCCATCGGTTGGGTGCCAATACTCCCTCAACAACCAACAATTGTATACTCAATGCAACAAAGCTTACATGTGTCGAATATCCCCACTACACCGGCCATTGTAATAATGTCGCAAGTACAAGCGTTGCCTGGTGTATGCCAACCTCAAGTTTCTCAGGTCGTAATACAACAACCTCCTATCTCCGTGACATAGTCGCAATCACCAATTAGTGGATTCCTAACTGGAGCGAACCAGGTTCAAACAGGTATTATTACCCCTCATCTTGGTCAAATAGCTAGTATTGGACAACAGCAAATTGTTGCACAACCATGGCTAGTGCAATATCAACAACCGCAATTCCAACAAGTTTACCAAGGATCTCAGCGACAAATCTTTGCAAGTAATGGGCAGCGGTATATTCAAAATGGTCAACATCAATCATTTCATAGTGGTTATACCCATCAACCTTACCAAAGTTATTAGCATCAAATGCACTATGTTGGTATGCAAAGACCCACTGCTCAGGCAATACCTTCTTATCCTGGGTATGCTTCGCCGAACCTGAATCAACAGTTACCCTTTGTGGCAACTTTAGAGTTACCAGATCTAAATCAGCTAACAAACGATCCGATTGCTTATGCTCCTTGGTGGTTGGCAATTCCTCATAAACTTCCGTCAGATATTCCTAAATTTAATGGAAATCCGAGTGAAGACCCATCGAATCATGTGATGACCTTTCATCTATGGTGTTCATCCAACACACTAAATTGTGATTCGATTAGGCTTCGCCTTTTTTTAGCGAACTTAACTGGTCCGGTAGCAAAATGGTACATTGAATTGCCTAGAGCTTCACTTGATAACTTCAGCACCCTTGCCACAGCCTTTTTAATCCATTTTCAGTTACCCATAAGGTACAAAACAGGAACAGAGCTCCTTACCAATTTCAAACAGACGATAGCCACTCACATATCTGATCATATCCATGAGTGGCGGCATCGTCGTAGAATGGTAAAAACATATGTTCCTGATCAACTATTAGCTGAATGGTTTATTAAGTCATTGTTACCTTCTATCACAGAGGATGTGGCAAAAGGAGGGGTCATCATTGAAGAGCAAGTCATTGCTCGTGCGCAATATCTAGACTTGATCTATACTCAATCTAGCATGCTCTATGACAAAATCCCTGATGATCCTAGACTGGAATTTTCTATTCCTCCTCCTCCTAAATCAAACAAAGACTCTCATGCGAGCGATGGTGTGATAGGTACAACTAGCACGAAAACCGTAAAGGCTACATCGAAGAAAGCTTGTACAGTTTCTAGTCAAAATGCAAATGAAGAACTTCTCAACTCGAAGGTAAATGTCGTGTCGACTGACAAAGGCAAAGAACCGAAGCAACTAGGGGGCAAGAAGAAAAAGAAAGGGAAAAAGAAGAAAATGGAGGAGTCATCTCTTGAAAAATCTTTTGCAAACCCTTCTCGAGAAAGGAAACCAAATCATCCATGCTTTATATGCGATGAGGATCACTGGACAAAAGATTGTCCACATAAAGCTGAGCTTAGGAAACTCTTAAAGAATTCAAAAACCTCAGTGGAATTGACTGATCCGTTTCCAAATCTAGGAACCAATCTGGTTGCTAGTGACAATGGTTCCCCATCCCAAGTTCTCATGTTGTCCATTTCGAAACAGCAAAATGATGCTTTGATATCGACAAGAAATAATGATTATGGAAATCCACAGCTGTCGAACAACAAGGCTACTGATCAACCTGGTAGTTCGACAACAACTTCAACCAAAGTTGTGCCGCGCATCATTCCTAAGCTAATGATAAAGCCGCCAAAGGGAGTAGTACACAAATCAACATTTAATCCTCGTGCTAGAGCAACACAGAATTAAAATATAGTAGAAGACCTAGCCCAATCGCCATCCACTATGTCGACACTTGAGGTACTGCAAAATTTCCCCTCCCAAAAGCAGGCTCTATTATCAACAATAGGTGGGATTGACCCAACTCAACTTGCTTTCCTTATTGAAGTGAAAGCCCTCAACAAAATTGTTCATCGAACGATTATTGATGAGGGAGCATCTACATGTATTATGTCGATGAGTTTCTAGAAAAATTTGGGCTCACCACCCTTGTCACAATCATCAATGACGTTGAAAGCATTTGATGGACGAACATACACTCCATACAGGATTTTAAGTAACTTGCAAGTCGAATTGGGGGGAAAGACAGTAGATATTGATGTTGAAGTTATCGACAGAAACCTTGATTACAACATCCTACTGGGAAGGCCCTAGATATATGATATGGCCACTGTTGTGTCAACATACTTTAGAAAGATTGCATTTCCTTTCCAAGGAGGAATTACAATCGTCGACCAAAAAATGTTTCTCCCCAATAGTTCACGAGTTACGGGAAGCATTTCGATGATCCACGGGAGCTCTCAGTCACTTCAAAATATCGAAGTAGGCCTACTAAAAGACCCGACATTGATGGGTAATTTTGCCCTATTGCCTCCAAAAAATCTGGCGGAAGTGGCCACGGTGGGAACCTGCAATATGGTGTCTTCCATCCAGAAGATATCCGATCACGATGTTAGCATGGATCATCTCGAGGTTTTGCCTCGAAGCCCAATAGAAATATTGTAGCAATCAATGTTTTCGGCATGGGAGGAAATCCCAATTCAACGCTCATCAAGCATTTGGATATATAGGTCTAAGGAATATGGTACCCCTTCCGATCCTTGGTGGCATGTACATTCTATAGATGAAGGAATTGTTCAGTCAATGATGATTGACAGGGCACCATGGGAAGATTACCACCATCGTTCCCATCTTCCAAATTATAAAGAATATTGTTCCAGTGACCTTGATCATCCTTCAGTATTTTATTTCCTATCGAATACTGTAAATATGGTGGATTCCGAGCGAAACCTATCCAATATTAAAGAAACTATCACCATAAATATCTCGACTAAACCAAATGTTGTAGAGAATTTTCATGTCGGAAAATCTTGTTCTTCTTCATAACTAGAAGTATATTACGCTCTCTTTCGCAAGTTCGGAGATGTCTTTTCTTGGTCATATGAAGAAATGCAAGGCATTAACTCGAGTATAGTTGAACACAAAATTAAGATGTATCCAAATGTCAGACCAGTACAACAACGACTTCGGTAGGTGCACCCCAAGAAATCTGCTACCATCAAGGAAGAAGTTGAAAAACTTCTCCATGATTTCATTTACCCCGTTCCTCTAACCGATTGGGCATTGAATATCGTTCCTGTAATGAAAAAGCAAGGAACGATAAGAGTGTGCATCAATTATAGGGATGTAAATCAAGTTTGTCCAAAGGAAAACTACCCTACACCCTTCATTGACCAGATAATTAATGAATGCGCCGGATGTGAAACCTTTTCATTTATGGATGGATTTTTGGGGTATAATCAAATAAATATCCACCCACAGGACTAGTCAATGACTGCATTTATTTGTCCATGGGGCACATTCGCTTACCGCAAGCTACGTTTTGGTTTAAAGAACCTAGGGGTTGTTGGCATTATGATACATATGTTGTACTTGATGGCAACCCACTCATCTCAGATGATAAATTATAGTGCAGCAAAGTTATTTTCTAGTTCCGCAGGTCTCCCACACAAAAGGTGTGAACCTAAAGTTCACGCACTTTCATGTAGAGAAAATTTCACGCAATTTCATGCAGAGAAACGTTCACACACTTTCATGCAGAGAAGAGTTCCATTCATGCAGAGAAAAGTTCACGCACTTTCATGCAGAGAAAAGTTCACGCACTTTCATGCAGAGAAACGTTCACGCACTTTCATGCAGAGAAACGTTCACGCACTTTCATGCAGAGAAAA
>APFE031069732.1:0-12615 GCA_000404065.3 Pinus taeda
GAGGAGTGGTAATTCTTTCAATGCATTACAAGATATGGTCAAATTCATTTCTTGATGCTTGATGTGATCTTTCACTTATTGAACATTTTTCTTCTTGATATGTCCTTCTATCTTGATAGTTTGAGGAGTTGTAATTCCGACCAATGCATTACAAGAAATGGTTGGATTCATTTATTCTTTCTTGATGTGATCTTTCACTTCTTGAACCTTTTTCTTCTTGATATGCCCTTTTATCTTGAGAGTTTGAGGAAAGATCTGAAATTCGGAGCCGAGGTTCAGCGAGATTTTTTCTCAAATGGGTTTTATTTTTTAGCTTCTGAAATGTTGCAGAAAAAGAGTTACAACAAAAATGCCACGATGACCTATTTGGAGTAGTGAAACCCTAGAATTCAAAGCTCTGATACCAAATGTTATGAAACCAACTCACAAAAAGATAGAAAAGATAGATAAATGCCTTCAAAATAAGCCTCTTCGAGGGGGTAACCTCCTTTACATTATACAAATGAACAATTCTTAGATTATACAAATGACAAGACCTCCTTTCTATATATAGGAGTCTAAGGGGTCATAATATAATAAGAGCCGACAAAACAATAATAATGTAAGGTTACAATAATAACAATAGTGGGCTTCTATGGGGCACAATAATAACAATATGGGGACTACATGGGCACAACAATATAATAAGGGGTTGTACTAATAACAATAAGGGGTTACACTAGTAGTATAGGGACCTAACACACTTTGTCCTGGCTTATAAGCAATTTATATGTTTTGAAACTGAGATTAATTATAGAATTCATGTTAAAATTCTCTATGTTTAATTCAATTTGAATCTATTCCTCCCTTTCACCCCACAAAGCTTCAAAGGTTTTTTAGGTACCTATACTACTAGTGCAGCCCCTTATTGTTATTATGCAACCCACTTATGGTATTGTTGTGCCCATGTAGTTATTATTGTGCCCCATAGAAGCCCACTATTGTTATTGTTGTGGCCTTACAATATTATTGTTATCTAGGCTCTGATTACATTGGGACCACTTAGACTCCTATATATAGAAAGGAGGTATTTTCATTTGTATCATCCAAGAATTGCTCATTTGTATAATGTAAATGAGGTTTCCCCCTCGAAGATGCTGATTTTTAAGTCGTTGATCTATCTTTTCTATCTTTTTGTGAGCTGGTTTCATAACATTTGGCATCAAAGGTTTGAATTCTAGGGTTTCACTTGTCCAAATAGGTCATCATGGAATTTTCGCTATAAATTTTTCTCTACAAAGTTTCAAAAGCTAAAAAAAACCGATTTAAGTGGAATTCGTTCTAAACCTCGGGTCCAGATTTCTGATCTTGTCTCACTATATTTTCGAAGATATGATCTAAGGAAGTTAGGGTTTTTGCAAGCTCCATAATTCCGCCGTGAATAGGTCATCGTGAAATTTTCTCTATAATTATATTTCTATGAAGGTTTAGACTCTGAAATTAAAACCCATTTGAGCTAAAATCATGATGAAGCTCAAGTCCAAATTTCAGATCTTGTTTCACTATATTTTCGGAGATATTGTCCAAGACATTTAGTATTTTTTCAGGATTCCTAATTACAACACAAACATGTGACATTGGGAAAATCATCATAACTTTCTCTCAAAGCATCATACTGAAATTTCATAAGAAGTTTCTGAAAGAGGACGAACTATAATTTTTTCTGTATTGTTTTTAGGTCTAAAGGTTGAAACAATGACAGGTGCAACTTTGTACAAGTTCACTATACTGAAAAAGTATATAATTAGGTCATCTTGGGATATTGGGCATAACCCTTTCTTGGAGAATCAAATCTTGATTAGACTTGTGGGGTGAGAAAGAGGACTCATAGGGATACCACAGGTCATAATTTTAGACCTTGGAGATCTGAAATTTCAAAGATACAACAGATTCAATATCGAGCTGCTAAAAGCAAGAAAAAGAATGACTCGAATCAAGATGATAGAAACATCTAGTAAGAAAAATTGGATGGATGATTTGAAGAATCTGATCGAAGCTAAGATAAATAGTTTTATATCTGCCATGAAAGGTAATATTGATGGTAGGGAAGCATATTTGAAGAAAGGCATGGAGGATTTGAAGAAATAAATGAAAGGTTTGAAGGAAGGTGGGACAAAGCTGCTATAAGAAAGGCCTCCTAATAACGAAAAGGTAGTAGAGGAAACTCATGATGAGAAAAAAATAAATGTTAATCATGATTTCATAGAATATATTATTGGATTGAAAGACCCGCCATATTCCAAATATCGACATGAGGAAGTTTGATGGCAAGGATCCCATAACATGGATACTACAGATGGAGAAATATTTTGATCTACATGATGTGCAACTGTTACAAATGGTACGCATTGCATCTTTATATTTAGAAATAAATCAAATTTTATGGTATAAAGGGATTTGTTCTCGTAAACCACTTCTCACCTGATCAATTTTCACGGAGGAAATGATAGCACATTATGAGGATACAAAGAGAAACACCTTCTTTAGACAATTGATAAATCAAAAAAAAGGGTTCAATGGCAGAGCACATTGAGGACTTCCAAAAATTGAATATAAGGGTAAATGATATTCCAGAGAAGCAGAGGATTGATATCTTCATAGGGAGTTTAAAGGATAACATTCAACAAGAGGTTCGTCTTTGGGAACTTGATTCATTGGAGAAGGCATTCAGGTTGGCAAGAAAAAGTGAAAGCAAAATTATGGCAACATGAAGTCCTACCACTCACAATTATAAAGATGGAAGTGTTGTTGCTCCTAGCCTTCCACAACCTACAAGGTCGACACCACAAAAATTGGAAGAAAAAGGAGAAAATGACCTTAATTACAGTTGTGATAGAAAATACACTAAAGGTCATAAGTGTGTTGAGAAGGAATTATTTTACATTGATTGTGAAGAGGAGGAAGAAAAGGATCAAAAAATGTCAAAAGAAGAGGATATACACCAGGAACCAACCCTAGAGAAATAAGAAATGAATCCAACCATATCTTGTAATGCATTGGTAGGAATTACCACTTCTAAAAATCTCAAGATAGAAGGACATATCAAGAAGAAAAAGGATAACCTCACTTTCGAGCACAATCGAATAAAACAACAGGCAGATCAACATCACAACGAAAGTAGTTTTGACATAGGTGACTGGGTACTTTTATGACTACAACCATACAAACTAATTTCCCTCAAGAAATCTAAGAAGGATAATAAATTATCACCAAAGTATTATGGTCCTTATAAAGTGTTGCAAAAGATTGCTACTATGGCATGCAAATTGGAGCTTCCTACATCTTCTTGAGTGCCCCCAGTTTTCCATGTTTCATGATTAAAGAAGGTTATAGGTGACAAGGTCCCAGTTCAAACAATATTATCGGAACTTGATGAAGAAGGAAAAATCATATTTGAACCTAAAGTAGTCATGGAAACAACAACCTGACAGCTACGAAATCGATCAATTTCAGAGTATCTCATCAAGTGGAAGAACGTACCCCATGAAGATTCCACATGGCAGGACGAGAATTTTATACAGAAGCATCTATAACTACTCAAGCATTAAGGACAACACTTTTTGAAGGAGAGGGGCATGTTAGGTCCCTATACTACTAGTGTATCCCCTTATTTTTATTAGTGCAACCCCCTTATGGTATTGTTGTGCCCATGTAGTCCCAATGTTGTTATTATTGTGCCCCATAGAAGCCCATTATTGTTATTGTTGTGGCCCTACAATATTATTGTTATGTAGGCTCTAATTATATTGGGACCACTTAGACTCCTATATATAGAAAGGAGATATTGTCATTTGTATCATCCAATAATTGTTCATTTGTGTAATGTAAAGGAGGTTTCCCCCTCGAAGAGGCTAATTTTTAAGTTGTTGATCTATATTTTCTATCTTTTTGTGAGCTGGTTTCATAAAAAAGATTCAATAGTTGGCCTACCTTGTCCTGTTTCAATCTGTTCTGATATTTCTACATCTGATCACCCTAAGACCTTGAATCCATTGCCCAATGGCCTTTCTTTTCAGTTTCAACTAAACATTTAAAAAGACCAAACTCTAAATCTAATAGCTAACCTAAAATCCCACAACAACAAATCTAAATCCAATAGGGAGATCCCTCTCTGAGTTTAGAAGGGCTAGCTCCTAAGCTTAAAAGTGGTTTTATGGTTACCTCTGGGTTTCTTTCATAGCCTTAAGAAATTACAGAGTCATGATAACATCCTGGTGACCATATTGGGGAGAAGGTTTCAACATCCTCATGAAAAAGTATAAAGTTTCATATCTAATTATTGATGGTGGATAGTGATTAGGCACAAGAAGGCTAAACCATTCACCCAATGACTCCAATCAAGTTTCAACTTGGTCCAACGACTCCATTGTCAAAGAATCCAGATTACAAAACACTCATGGCGACTCCACTACACACTGATCAGGTTACATTACGGGACTTTTGAGGTCTAAAATGGGCCTCCTAAGGTAATTATAAAACAATAGTGGAGATAATAAGATAAGATTTGATTATATCATCAAATTTTAGAGGGAAAAAAGAAAAATTGTTTTTTCAACTCATATTTTCAACTTATCTCCCTTTGGGTTTACTCAAATTTCGTGTGGAAACACTCGTTGGATGTTGAATTTGATTCCTCATCCAAGGAGTACCCATGTTGCATACTTTTGATGGACCCAAATACACAAAAAATGAGAAAGACATGAAAAACGTGATTGCAATCACGTTTTTCATGTATTTCTCATTTTTCGTGTAGTATAGTTCATTGAAAGTATGAAACAAAGGTACTCCTTGGATGAGGAATTAAATATTTCATCCAATGTGTACTCCCGCTCAAAATTTGAGTAAAACCTTAGGGAGATAAGTTGAAAATAAGAGTTGAAAAAGTAGTTTTATTACTTTATTATTTTTTAATCATTTTATTTTTTTACTCCAAAAATGGTGAATCATCCCCCATGGTTGAAATCATCATCTTGAATCCTATTGGTTCCGATAAAGTTTATTTTGGTTGTAATCTTTTCTTAGGAGGCTCATTTTAGACCTCAAAATTCCCCTAATGCTTTCTAAACAAGATGAGATGGTATATGATAGACCCTATGTCTATTGAAGTTTTCAAGGAAAATTGAGATAATTTTGATGATGATCAAATTGATGAGGCTTTCTCATATTTTTTCCCTATCTATATAAAGAAATACAAATGTAGCTCTGAAGCCAAGACCATAATTTTAGCAATTTTTGCTAAAAAAAATGAGAAGGATATTCAGGCCTTAGAAGTTCAAATTTAGGGCTTCAATTTACAATGTCAAAATCATTTCTTTGAGAACCTTTGTCATCCAAAATAAGAAGTGGTAGTGCTTCATTTTGACATTAAGGTTGAGGATTGTTTTGAGAATAGATCTAATAACTCACAACTGAAATTGTATGATGCTAAAGAAATCATTTATGAACTTCCCAAATATGACGATAAATTTGTAGAATACTTTGAAAATAAAACAATAAGTCATTTCTTTCATGATCCCATAGTTGTCTACATGAAGGAATTGTTCACTATAGAGTTCTCATTATGTTTATGTTATGAATATCAAGCTTACAATAAATTTCCAATGCCCTTACAAGTTCTAGTTTTGATTGTGCTTACAAACGGTCAATGAGCCTAGGTATTCGATCAAATTTTTGATTGGTTATATTGGAGGTTTTACATTTCTTGAAATCAAACATTTGGTTTTCCGTTGTTAGAATAGGATTGTGTATACATTAATAAGCTTGCTGCGAAATAATATTTTTCAACATTTAGTTTACGATTTGTAGTATTTAGTATCACTTTCAATTTGTACAAAGGTTTGAGTTTCAGAACAGGTCACAAGTTGCAGGTTTGGGATCAGGCTAATAGTCTATGGTGTTTGGCACCTCAGAGGGAGGATTCCATCCCCATTGGATCCAATGTTAGGGTACTATAATTTATAGGATCAATTGATGATTCTTTGGTTATTTATTTTGGGGAATCTGTTGATAAATTTTAGCTTATGAATCATTAGGTGTCATAGCTTAAAGGTTTACTTGTCCAAGGATCCATTTAATTCTTGAAGTCCTGTGCTCAAGACAAGTCTAAATTTTTGGGAGACTTTTTTCTTACAAAATCTAGTTTAGATTATGTTTTAGGTGTTTTTATGATAAAGTTTTGAGAAGAATCTTTCCAACGGTATCCAGATCAAAAGATAGAGCAAGTTGAAGCCTACTCCTCAAAACCACAAAACAAAGAAAAATTCCTAAGTGTGAAATTATTTGTTTGAATTATTAAAAATAATTAAAAAATAACTTTGTAACCTAATTTATAAAACACTAGAACCACATTTAATATCATGCGTGAACCAAACTCAAAATCAAAAAGTCAAATCACTTTTATGTCCCCACCCCACACTTAAGTATTAACCCTAATCTTTCATGCCTCAAGATATGTGCAAAGTTAAATCAATGGATATAGATATATTTCAGACCCCAACCCCTCCGACATTTAACCAAGCTAAATCAATGGATATAGATATATTTCGGACCCAAGGGGGTCTGAAAAGTTGAAATGAGACTCATGTAAATGAGATATTCCATATATTTATGAAATTATTTTTATGAATGGGAGGCTGAGAAAAAATGACACTCATGTAAATGAGTTTTACGGATGGGAGGCTGAGGTAAATGAGAAAAAATGACACTCATGTAAATGAGTTTTATGGATGGGAGGACGAGGTAAATGAGGTTAAGGTGAAATGAATTTACTGTTGCAAGTTAAATGATATTTACATGTGTGAAATGAACTTACAGGTGAAAGTAAAACAGGAAAGTAAAAATGCTTTACCATCCATGAAAAATGACACATGGCTTTTAAAAATCCATGGGAAGTCAAAACAACACTTGGTTTTTAAAAATCCATGGGAAGGAAAAACAACACATAGTTTTGGAAATCAATGGGAAGGAAAAACAAGACATGGAATTCAAAACAAGATGGTTTATTAAATCATTCAAATAAATATGTTGAAATTTTAATTATGAAATTTATTTATAGTTTTAATCAAAATATTTGGAAAATATTATTCAAAATATATTTTTTCCCCAAATATTTTGTGACAATAATGAAGTATTCAAAAATGATGAAATGCAAAAAAATGACAAAAATAGAACTCAAAAGGATAGCTAGTTGATACAGGTGTTAGAGTTAATCAGATTTGAGAGGGTGTTGGGCCATAGACAAGGTATGTTTTATCCTCATATTAGCTTAATTAATCATTCATTTTTATATGATTATCTTCATTTTAGAAAAGAATTTAGAAGAAATGATTGTAGAACCTGGATAAAATCAATCATTAACGAATTGTGTAATTATGGGGATGAAAGCTAACTTTTGCTATTTTTATATGTAGGAATATGAATTGAACGATTGATGTTCAAACGATGGAATAGGAGGGACCAATAAAAGAAAAAGGACAATGTTTTGCTCATGAAGGCTAGCAGAAGACTAGGGAAATAGAGTTTATTTTGTAATAAAACATGATTGTCGGTTGCGAAATCCTCAGGGCCTCCTAATCCTGAGGATTCTCTCCTATTCATTTGTCTCTCACAGATTATATAAATCCGACAGGGGAAATAGAACAGGCTAGCTAGGAATTGGGAGATTGTAACTTTTATTTTCACACAGATTATTCTCACTACAGTGATGTTGTATCTTTATTATTGAATTTAATGAGAAAGACTCGGTTCTACTCGTAATTTGATTCTGAGTATCTTTTAGCAATGACTTCTGGAGACTCTGGGCCTAGTTTCTAGGGGATTTACAGTTGTTCTTGTGCCATACTTATTTCTTTTTACTCTTGCCATTGTTTATTCCTGTTATTTCATGAAACTAGAAATATTCTTATTGTTGTGAGTATTGATCTTTGTGATTTACCTTTAATGTTCAAAGTAGATTCTAGATCTTGATATGTTTACATATATGTGTTAATCTATTATGAATTTATTAGATTAGTTTAAGTATTTGATTGGTGCTCCTTCTGAAGTAGTGTTATCAGAGATCTTGAGTTCACAGTTGATTGCTTTTAGTTAAAAGCTTGAATAGTTGCTTGTTATTTATTTGTTGTAGTTTTCATTCTTGTTGAATGAATTATTGTCAATGCTAGTAAAAAAATTTGTTAAGAGTGATTCCTTTAGCATACTTTCATTCAGATTTAGTTCTCTGCACAATAGATTAAAATATATTTGAAAATTCTTTAAGATTTTCCTTCAGAATTGTTTTGGATTGAACTTCGAGAATTAGATATTAATTATTGCAACGATTTGAAATATTTTCACTTTGAATTAGCCTTTGAATTCACTTAAATAGAAAATGTTGAACACTCTTGAAATAAACAGACTTACCCTGGTTTGTTAAGTAATGTAGGTATTAAGGTTACTTTTAATAGTCATCTTAGTGCACCAACATTTTGGTGTCGTTGTCGGGGAGAGTGTTTCAAAGTGATTTCTTTTCATTTTTCTTGTTGTAAAAGAATTGGGTATTAAAAATGGGAGGTAAGAACTTGTGTAACCAGCAAGTAAAGCACTTGCTCAAAAACCCACTTTTCATCAAATGCATAGATTTTAAATAGGAGTAGGGGTTTTTATGAATGACCAAGAATAAAAAGGTAGAAAAAGATCAGAACCCCCCACCCAAATCCACAAAACCCAAGGGATCGGTGAACCTTGGAAGATCAACTTTTATAGATGAAATCACAAGAAAAGCAGAATCTCAGGCATCAGTAGGACCCTGGACTATATCTAGAAAAATCCCTACTGTAATCCCTTGGGCAACAGGCTCACCATCTGCAACCTACGCTAAGATTCATAGCCAAACTGGAGGATCTAAACAAAGCTTTCAGGTTATCGAAAATTTACGTTCTAATCCTTCACAAGAGGGAAAATCGTGCAATTTAAGAGAAGGAGAGGGAGAAACAAGTGGAGCTACTAAGACAGAGCTACAGTTGTCTAAACTAGGATCTCCTGTGATCCCAGATCTGGGCAGTGCCGCAAAACCACTTCGGATTGAAAATACTCCACTTACTCAGATAGCATTCCCTGAAGTCCCTGAAGGATATTGGCACATTTTCGACCAAATGGCGAATCAGCCACCTCAAGGTTAGACCTCGATGTTGGAATATCCCATAGTCGACCTAGTAGCCAACGCTTGATGAAAGCTATTCCCTTGCAAAACATCCCAACCTTTTATGGGATGACCACATAGGATCTGAATGCCTTCTTATTCGAGTTTGACATCCTATGTAGAGGATATGGTTACACCACCGATCATAAAAAATTAAAGTTGTTCCCTTCTACCCTAAAAGGAGTAGCTTTGTAGTGGTTTATGGGTTTGGGTAGATGCACTATTAACACTTGGGATGTCATGAAAACTTCCTTTCTCACGAAATATCAGGACTATTGTAGGACTAGGGAATTAAAAGATGAAATATTTAAAATGTCTACGAAGGACAATGAAACTATAGAGGAATATGGCGAACGGTTTCAATGCAATTTGCAGAGATCCCCTCACTCCACATTATCAAAAGCAGTCCTGAAAGACATCTTAACAAAAGGAATTAGGGAATAATGGATAAAAACTTTAAATGTGAGGAAGGAAGACATTTATCAAGAGGGTTATAATGAAATTTTTTGATTGTGTATCAGGTGTTCCCGAGGTAGCACATGCATCGAGAGATGAAGCCAAGATTCTATGACTAGAGGAAGCAAACCACCCAGTGGAGGCATAACAAGAATGGAAATCAGTAACCTCCTGGAGAACTTCTTAGCCATGTTGAATACACAGTTAGATGCCCTACAGGCCAAATAGAAACAAGCCTTAGCAAAGCAGAATTTGGTAATTTTTTTCCCCATGCTGTTGGAAGAAGAAAAGTCAATGAGAGTGTCCATTGGAGATGGTCTAGACATGCGTTATCTGCACTAAGGACCATGACACCGAGCAGTGTCCATCACTTCCCAGGCTCAAAGTAGTTTTTAAAGAAGAAGAAGAAGAGACATAACTAGTATACTTAATGAACCAACATCGAATTGGTTATCCTACATTATCTACCCCATATCCACCACCAAATGATCATCGAGTTCTAGTAGGTTGGTGGATGGTTCCAGAGCTATCACATCAAGTGTGTCACAAGTTTCTGCAGTTAAAATGTTAATGGTTGTGCCCAAGTCAACTAGTGTGCTCAAAAAGGAGAAACCATATATTTGGACTGTAACTATGGGATTCCCTGGATATTTATATTTTATCGGTATTTCCCTATCTAAAAGTAAATCATACAAGGTCCCTACAACATGGATAGTTGGTGAAGCTTTTATTTTCCTCACAGGCTTTTTCGCACATATTTCTTTAATTGTTTTAGCATAAATAGGAATATATTGGATGACTTGGAGGATAGGAATTTTAATGCATAGATTTTTAAGTTCCCCTAAGAGGTCAAAATCTGGTTAAACAATTGGTTTAGGTAGTGCTAATCTTCCAGGGAATGGGGGAAGAAGTAATTATGAGTTTTTCAGTATCTTCCTATTCGACTGTGTCTTCTCCTTGTTTTATTTATGTGTCAGTCACAGTCGAAGGTGTAGTTTTAATGCAAGATGAAAGACCCATTGCTTTTGAATGTCGTCCAATCAAGGGAAAGTTTTTACACAAAGCTATTTATGAGAATGAAATGTTGGCAATACTACATGCACTTAAGAAATGGCAACCCTACCTAATGGGAAGATACTTCAAGGTAAAAACAGATCATGATAGCATTAAATACTTTTTAGAACAAAGATTATCCTCTGAAGAACAACATAAGTGGGTCACAAAGATGTTGGGTTATGACCTTGAAATCATCTACATAAAAGGGAAGCAAAATGTGGTGGCAGATGCACTGTTAAGAAAGGATGAGGATATGGAAGCATTGTTGTGTGCCATTTCTATTATCCAACCATATTGGGTAAACGAAGCAAAGGAGGAATGGAAGAATGGTGAAGAAGTGTGGGCACTTATATGAAAGTTACAACAAGATTCTAGTACATCTGATACATTTAGCTGGCAAAATGATTCGTTATGGTACAAAGATCACTTATACCTCTGTAATAATTCCCAACTCAAACAGAAGATTCTTATGGAATTGAACACTTCTCCCTTAGGAGGGCACTTAGGATTTTTAAAAACTTACCACGGGATTAAGAAGGAATTTTTTTGGCATGGCCTTAAATAGGATATTCAAAATTATGTGGCAGAATGTTTGGTTTGCCAACAAAATAAAGTTGAAACAATTAAGACACCGGGTCTATTACAACCTTTATCCATTCCAAGCCAAAGTTGGGAGGAGGTTTCAATGGATTTTATCACAGGTTTACCCAAGTCTGAGGGAAAGAGTGTCATCATGTTGGTAGTTGACAGACTTACCAAGTATGCACACTTTTGTGCATAATCACATCCATTTAAAGTTAGTACAGTTTCTACTGCATTTATGGAAACAATTCAAAAGCTACATGGAAACCCAAAGATTATTGTAAGTGACAGAGATCCCATTTTCACTGGAAATTTTTGACAGAATTATTTTCTTGTCTTGGTACTCAGTTAGCTCATAGCTCATCTTATCATCCTCAATCTGATGGGCAAACTGAGATAGTAAACAAATGTTTGGAAGGATATCTTCGCTGCTTTGTATCTGATAACAGACACAATGGATCAAATGGTTGCCTCAGGCTGAATGGTGGTATAACACTTTCCTTCCATACAGCAACAAAAATGACCCCATTTTATGGCACTTTATGGGTTAACACCACCACTCACATCATATTTAAGAAGAAAATTCTAAGGTCAGCAGTGGAACATCACATCGAACATCAATAACAAGTCCTCCAACTCTTAAAGGAACCTCGTGTTGCAAGAATAGATGAAACATAAGGCAGATCAACATCGCAGCGAAAGAAGTTTTGTTGTAGTGATTGGGTATTCCTACGGCTACAACCATATAAACAAATGTCCCTCAAGCAAGCTAAGAAGGATAATAAATTATCACCAAAGTTTTATGGTCCGTACAAGGTGTTGCAAAAGATTGGTACTATGGCATACAAATTGGAGCTTCCTGCAGCTTCTCGATTGCACCCAGTTTTCCATGGTTCATGTTTAAAGAAGGTTATAGGCGACAAGCTACCAGTTCAAACAATATTACCAGAACTTGATGAGGAAGGAAAAATTATATTGGAACCGAAATCAGTCACAGAAACAAGAACTCGACAGCTACGAAATCGATCAATTTCAGAGTATCTTATCAAGTGGAAGAACTTATCCGCTGAAGATTCCACATGGGAGGATGAGAATTTTATACAGAAGTATCCAAAACTACTCAAGCGTTGAGGACAACACTTTTTTGAAGGAGAGGGGCATGTTGGGTCCCTATAATATAGTGATTACCCCATTACTATTGTAGTTATACCCCTTATTAATATCGTTGTACCCCTATTGCCCCCATATTGTTATTACTATGCCCCATAGAATCCCTCTATTGTTATTTCTGTGGCTTTATATTA
>APFE031069735.1:0-10450 GCA_000404065.3 Pinus taeda
TATATATAATTGTCAACTACAATGTTTAATTGAGTTCACTCCATCTTTAAGTATAAAATTAATTGTATTAATGTTTAATTTAGGAAGGGGCGCGATCGAAAGATATGCCTCCTCATGTGGTACCTAAGCCAATGCTCCTCCGCGATTGTCAGCTACAGTGTTTAATTTAGTTTGCTCCATCTGATATCTTTTGTACATTTCTATTTACATATGTTACTTGTCCTATAATCGATATTTACATATTTGAGATCTTCTAAATATTATGTTGTGTGTATGAACTTTGTTCATTGCATTATTGCATGCATAAGCAAAAATAATGATTTAATAAATCCATAAAATCTAAGGAAAATTAACCCTCAGTATAGATTTTCATACGTTAGTAAATCTTTATTAAATCTGTTGTGATGAACTATCCAATGGAATATCCACAATAGTTTATGACTTAATCACTAACAATGAAAGTTGCCAACAAGGAAGATCATGCATAGAAAGGTTGTCAACAAGAATTACTTCAAAAAGCAGTCCTTGATGTACAACCACCACCATCGCCAACCTAGATTATTGACCAATAGAGCTCTGACTCCTATAATGACTCCACTTGACCCTCCACACATGTGAGCCAAGAAAAAACAACATCATAGGACATGATTCTAACTCACATCATCAAGATGACAACATACCAAAAGGAGCCTCGTCGACACCACATATGCATTATGCAATCCATCATGCGTGGACACCACATATGCATCATGCAATCCATCATGATGTTCATGCGAATAAATGTTGGGCCTTGGATTTGACATGTTTTGAACAACCATCTAGCCTATTAGTATTTCACTTCCCCACAGATCTATTGTTCACATCATTATATATCATCAACTTTCACCCTCTACAAGCTTCATGAAGCATGTGACCATTAATTTTAATGATTCCCCATGTTTTGATGTGTATTTAAAATAGATATTGTCACTACCTAACCACTTGCAAGTTTCAGGAGCCTTCATATAGTTTCTAGAAATCAGATAGCAACTCAATGCTGTCAAAATGTAGATTCGTTACCGGAAGTATATAACTGGCTATTTTGAGAGATTGTTCTTCCACATTATTTTCAAAGCAATGAAGATGAAAATATATATATATAATACATGGGTTTTGTGCAGAATATCATAAACTGAGTAAAATATGGTCATATTTCAAAAATGTTATCTATATGGACACATCCTCTGATTAAATTTAGAATTTACTATACACTTGTTTTTGGAATTATTTATTAGTTAGCTTGGTTTCACCTAATAAAGAAAAAATTAGGCACACACATTTTGTTAAGATGGCAATCAATATGGTTTCCATGCTATTAATTAATCACCAACCTCATCAAATGCTTTGTGGATCCGTGGTCAAAGATTTGGACAACACATGGAAGTCAGTACAACATTTTTAGCTTATGATTGCACAAGTGGATCTGGTGCTACAAATCTCTCCAAGATATTCACTAACAATAGATAATGAATTGAGATCAGTCCATCAACTTAAAATCTTCCTTGCCTTAATCAAGTTAAATCATAGATGTGTTGGTTGAGAGACAACCTATTGACGAATTGACCTCATGTTAGTGTAATCTCTTTCCCTCTATGAAATGTATGTTGTATGTATAAATGTATGTGAATATCTCATATTTGAGACACTCAATAGAACACGTAGCACAATAGAGATATAAAGGAATAGATACATCAACATAGAGGTTGACTAGTGATGTAAAAATAGTTCTGTAATTTCTTGATGCTAGAATAAAAAGTCCTTTTTTTCTTATTTCAATCAATGTTGTAGCCTTCCTTAGGGGTTTGTGGAAAGGGGAGAAGGTCCCCCTCTCTGGTATACACCACCCAGAATTTTATTCTCTTATGTGTCTTTTGCTTTTTCTTTTTCTAGTTTCAGTTGTGCATGAACCAATCGTTCTTATTCCCTTTAACAATGGACTGCTTTCTTGAGTTGTTAAGCTAATTTATTCATGCTTTATTGTTCTTTCCCTTCTGCTCATTAATTTCTACAAGCGTGTTATCGGCCAAATGTATGTGTGCACTACAAATCTGAGTGTTTGTTAAAAGTGAGAATCTAAAGAAGTTGAGAGATCACAAAACTCGAACCTACAACACCAAATCCCCTTATTTTTATTCTTGCATTGTAATATCCTGAGTTTATTTATTAGTTTAATTAAGCAACAAGAATTAGTCAAGTCATTCAGTAAGCTAACTTGTGTACTTGACTTCAGCTTCTAGAAGTGTCTTATCAAACAAAGTATCTTTTAATTAAATAGTCTAGGTGTTTTGGCCCTGCACTTACAGAACCTACATCTCACAAGCTTACAAACTCCTGAGTTGATAATTTAATATCCTCAATTTAAGCCATTAAGTTGCCCCATAATAAAACACATGAGAATATCCAAAAGTCCAAGCAATTATACTGAGTTGTAGAATGATGTAAGAGCATACAGCTCAACAATTTCATTATGTTCTAGTTAACTTAGGGCGTCTTGTGTTTTCAAGGAAGTTCGATTCCTATGTATGTAATTTGTAATATTTTGAGTGATTGGAATAGGAATTAATTAGATATTGTGAGGATATTTGTAAATGCTCTCGAATGTAGGAGAACATGAGTGATGATGAGTGATGACGAGAGAGTTGGAAATCGATTATAAGTCTTAGACTAGAAAGTGGTGTCATGATTCGTGGAACTAGAGATGATTCTTATGGATTACTAGAGTTAAAAGTGCACTTAGAGGATATTCAGGATTTAGTTCAATAGATTAAGGATCTGAACCAGAATTGGTTATCAGAAACCTTTTGTATAAACGTAAGCCAAAAAGGTAGAGATTCAGTCAGTTAATCAGTCACAAGTCAGAGATTCAGTCATTTAGGCCTACGAGCAAGAAAGGAAACTCCATTGATATTGAAAATCAGGATGAGGAATAAATTCCTGTGTAAATGATTGTTTATTAATACAGATAACTCGATTTTGAGTTTGTTTGATGTGTATTTGAATTATAAGTTGTGTGTGAACTCAAGTAATTTTGTGTAACGTAGGTTGCAGGTGTGCAGAATTAGAGAAGTGCATAGAGGAGTGTTATGGTTTTACACACAAACATTATTGGAGAAATCCTTTAATGTTACAGCGAAGGTTAAGGAAGCATAAAGGTGCAAGCAGAGATCGATATTAGAGCAAGTGAAGATCGTGAGGCGAAGATAAATACACAGGCAGAAAGCCGAATGGGCGATTACACAGTAAGAACCAAAAGAACGTAACGGTGCACAGGGACCGTTAGATCAGTCAAATCAATGGACGAGGTTATGTGCGATAGACGACTAAGATTAAGTCGTGCAAAATAAAGTTAAGAAGATTAATGGCGGAGATTAAACCCACATGCTAGAAGAAGGACGAAGCAGTCTTGCAAGGGGTAAGAAGTTTCTCGCGCGCACTAAAGGTAGTAAATGGTATTTCTGAATTCTACGCGATTAGCCTTAGCAGTTGACACGTAGCATACGATGGAGAGAGAAAACCACTTTTCTCGCCTGCTCTCGACCTAATATGGGTCGTGCACAATTTCACGCGAGATTGTGCAATAGGTGTTGGATCAAGCAGGATTGATCAACGGTGAAGACCATCCAAGCTTGTTGGCGATCGGGTGACACAACAACCATTGGATCAAACGGAGCAGATCAACGGTAGAGATCATCCGGGTTAGTTAATGATTGGGTGACACAATAACTGTCGGATCGAAGAATGATATTGACGGCGGGGATTTAACGTGCTAAGGAGAGCATCGATGAATGTGCAAAGGTTTGTGGAATGGTGGAAAGGTAAAGTTTTAAGCGTGATTATGAAATATTCCTATTATATGATAATTATGGATTAATGTTTTATGGGTTATGTTTGAGTTTAACCAAAGTTTGAAGACTAGGGTATAGTTGATAAGTGCCGGAGGTGAAAATTAACCCATAGTTATAACTTGTGGATAGTTAAATGAATGTTTCCGAGTAGAGTTTAATTAAGGAGCCTTAAACCTTGATTTGTGAAGGTTTTACTAAGACAAAGGAATATTATAAATTCCTAGGACATGTACACACATAATGTGACATGCAATCTTAATTACATACTGTGGGTATATGCGACTTAGGCTACATCATTGGGTTATTTGCAGTTTAGGCTAGCGTCATTTGGTATCAAAGCAGAACAAGGAAATTCTGTGTGTAAGAATTCTTTGAGAAAACTTAGAACAGATTTATGTTGTGAAGGTATGTATGTAGGGAAAAGGAGATTAGATTTTAAATCTGACAAACAGTAGGCACACAAAGATAAAGTGGCCAAATTTGCAGATGCAAAGAAAACATAGAACAATCCATTCAAAGTGCAAAATCATGCAATGGTAGAAAAAAATCATGCAAAGGTCTTGATGATAGCAGCAGAAGAAGGTGAGAAGATTGCAGCAACCTAGAGCAAGGAGTGCTCAATTAGTTCCAGAAGAGAGAATCAGAGAGATGTTAAAAGACTGAGCTCATAGGAGAGAAGCTTAGTGAGGCATGAGTAGGAGCAAGGAGACTTGTTAGTGCAGAGGTTTTGTTGCAGCTCATAGAAAGATCATAAAGGCAATTCCACAGAGGATGTGGGTAGAATTTCTAAGGGATGGAGAAAGCTGGTAAGAATTTCTGAGTGAAAGAAAAGGTGGTCAGAACCTAGTATTTCATTTGTGATTGAAATACAAGAGGACAGTTGTGTTCTTAAAAGGTGCAGATGAGTTGAAACCTAGAAGGATCAAAGACAAGTGCTTAAAGAGGTTCAAGAGAATAGAGAACCAAGTGCTTGCCAAAATACCAAGTACAGGGGAAAGCTTGGTGAGGTAAGTGGCAACAGGGAGGACTTGTTGTTGCAGAGGCTTTGATGCAGCTCATAGTAAATGAGTGGGGAACTCATGAAGATAGAGAAGAAGATGACTATTGATAGTCATAACAAATATAATAGAGGTTATGAGGAAGACCACAGTAGAAGAAAAGTGAAGAAGGAGGATCCCAAGGCAAATGGCAAGAGATTGAGTCAAGAGGAGCGTGACAAGGAGATTGCAAAGTTAAAAGAACAACTCAATGTGTTAAGGATGATACTAGAAGAGAACCAAAGACAAGGTTGGGTCTTGAGGAAAAATGCAGTGAAATGGTCTAAGTTATAGAGAAGGCTACAGCAGAAGCAAATGAAGTGGTCGATGGAAGAACTCAGAGAAGCTGAGTTGGAAATGGAAGTTTCCATTTGTGAAGCAGAACAGGGTGAAGTTCTGGGTAAAGATGAAGACTGGAGATCTGCGGAAGATCTTATGAATTATTATGAGAATTCAAGACAGCAAGGAGATATGACGATTGAAGCATCAAGTGAGACCACAAGGTCTTATGTTTTTAAAATTGATAGTTTGTGTATGATTGTAGGTATTGCAGGAGAAAAGCAACTTTGTGAAGATGTCTTCAGGATGGATGAAGATCTTGAAGTGAACGGTGACAAAGAATATTTCTCAAAAGAGGAAGAATTTGACTGGTTACAGCAGGAAGAGTTGGTGGATGAGTTACTTAATGAGAGAAGACAGTCACTTGAAGCTGTCATAGAGATGGAAGATCAGGATCTTATTCTGATGAAGAATGAAGGAATATTGTCTCAGAGAGGTAATCTAATGAACTTGATTAATGTTATTGATGAAGAAAAAATGCGGGAGAATATTAATGTAGATGATGAGACAAGGATAGCTCTGGAAGAAGGGTTATAGAGGGACAGCAAGGCAAAATGTATTGAAGAAGAAGGACATCTACTGAAAGTTGTTAAGAGAGAAGAAGTCTATGCAAAAGATTTAGCAAAGGGAGAAAGGGCATTTGATGATTGGTCAATAACAAAGGAAGGTATGGAAAGTTGTGTAAAATTTCCAAATTCTACTCCAATTGAAATTATTGAGTTATATGAAAAATTAGACTTTCAAAGAATGGAGTTGGAAAAGCAAAGGATATATACTTAGGATAAATTGTTGAAAAAGGAAGACAAAGAAATTGTCATGAATGACAATCATAAGGAAAAGGGGATGGTAATGAAAGTTTAGCAAATTGACATTACAGAAGAAGGAATTCATTATTGTGAACTAGAGCAAAGAGATATCATTGAAACAAATGATATGAAGGAGAGTTTAAACCAACATATTGACGTGTTGACAAAGGAATTGAAGGAAAACTCAGAGCAGCATACCCAGATGTTGCCAGAGAAGGAAAAGGTAATGAGGCCTTATATTTTTAATTCCGATAAATGTTTTATGATTACAGGATTTGATGAAGATGAGACAGACATGTTTCAAGTTGAAAAGTTAATTTTAGAACTGAAGAAGACTGGAAGTTGCCAGGTCATACATACTGATGAGGAAGATGAAAAGCATGAAAATATTGTGTTTGAAGAAGTTAAATTGATTGTCAAAATCAGTCAAGGAAGTGAAGGACAATTACTGAGGGTTGTCAAGAAATAGGAAGGAAAATATGTTGGAATTGATGAACAAGATAGTAATGTATTTGAGGGGAATCAAGTACAAAGGAAATTAAAAGACAATTTACTTTTTGGAAGTAAATTTACATATATTGAACAGAGGTTGTTTGGACAGCAACAAGAGGGTAAGGATGAAAGGGCGGTAGTAAGGATCCAACAACTTCAAAGAGAAGACAGCAAACAGTAGTTTGAAGATGAGTGGACAGAGTACAACAACAAATGGCAGAGTATGTACCAAGCCAAGCATGTGTTGGACATAGAGATTGAAAGAATAATAAGATTGATGATGAAGGTGCTTCGAAAGAAAACAATAGTAAGAAGGCCAAGGAGCAGCAAAAAGAGAAAGACAGCAGCAAATTGTGAAAGCATAGCTATTGGAACAAAGAAACATAAAGTGTGGAAACCTGGAGAACAACAACAAACAACAGGAGCAATCAAAGAAAAATTACAGAGAAAAGTATGGGATCCAGGAAGACAAAGGTTCGAAGCACATGATCAGGAGATCATGAGTATTTTAACCTTGGGAGTCTGATGCAGGAGCATATAGCTCAGCAATTTCATTATGTTCTAGTTAACTGAGGGGGTCTTGTGTTTTCAAGGAAGTTGGATTCCTATGTATGTAATTATTAATGTTTTGAGTGATTGGAATAGGAATTAATTAGATATTGTGAGGATATTTGTAAATGCTCTTGAATGTAGGAGAACATTAGTGATGATGAGTGATGAGGACACAGTTGGAAATCAATTATAAGTCTTAAACTAGAAAGTGGTGTCATGATTCGTGGAACTAGAGAGGATTCTTATGGATTACTAGAGTTAAAAGTGGACTTAGAGGATATTCAGGATTTAGTTCAGTAGATTAAAGATCTGAACCATAATTGGTTAATAGAAACATTTTGTATAAATGTAAGCCAAAAAGGTAGAGAGTCAATCAATGAATTAGGAGTCAAAGAGTCAGTCATTTAGGCCCACGTGCAAGAAAGGAAAGGCCACTGATATTGAAAATCAGGCCAAGGAAGAAATTCTTGTGTAAATAGTTGTTTATTAATATAGATAACTCGATTATGAGTTTGTGTGATGTGTATTTGAATTATAAGTTGTGTGTGAACTCGAGTAATTATGCGTAATGTAGGTTGCAGGTGTGCAAAATCAGAGAAGTGTAAAGAGGAGTGTTATGTTTTTACACACAGACAATATTGGAGAAAGCCTTTAATGTTACAATCTATTTAAACTAATCTAACTGGACTTAACTCAGTTAACTGAGCTAACTAATTACAACTCAAGTTACAACTCATCCTTATCTCTTTAACTAAGGGATAACTTCCTCAATCAAAGGGAAAATTGTTGCATGTCTTCACATAGACTTCATGTTTGATTTCCTATAACTAATTAACTCAAGATGAATTAATTAATTATTTTACAAACAGCTGCTTAGATCAAATTTGAAATTTACTTCTCAATTTTAGTTCAGGGACTAACTAAAATTGGAATCTATCCCGAAATACTATTTATAGCAATGCTATTTTTAGCACTTCCATTTTTCATTCCTTGTTGCTATGTCCAACACTGGTACCTGAAATGCTATTTATAACAATGTTTTCAAGGAATTTGGATTCCTATGTATGTAATTATTAATGTTTTGACTGATTGGAATAGGAATTAATTAGATATTGTGAGGATATTTGTAAATGCTCTCGAATGTAGGAGAACATGAGCAATGATGAGTGATGACGAGACAGTTGGAAACCAATTATAAGTCTTAGACTAGAAAGTGGTGTCATGATTCGTGGAACAAGAGAGGATTCTTATGGCTTACTAGAGTTAAACGTGGACTTAGAGGATATTCAGGATTTAGTTCAGTAGATTAAGGATCTAAACCAGAATTGGTTAACAGAAACCTTTTGTATAAATGTAAGCCAAAAAGGTAGACAGTCAATCAGTCAATCAGGAGTCAAAGAGTCGGTCATTTAGGCCTATGGGCAAGAAATGAAAGGCCACTGATATTGAAAATCAGGGCAAGGAAGAAATTCTTGTGTAAATGGTTGTTTATTAATATAGATAACTCGATTCTGAGTTTGTGTGATGTGTATTTGAATTATAAGTTGTGTGTGAACTCGAATAATTATGCGTAATGCAAAATCAGAGAAGAAGTGCAGAGATGAGTGTTATGGTTTTACACACAGACAGTATTGGAGAAAGCTTTTAATGTTATAGCGAAGGTTAAGGAAGCATAAAGGCATGAGCAGAGATCGAGATCAGAACAAGTGAAGATTGTGAGGCAAAGACAAATACACAGGTAGAAATTCGAATGGGCGATTACACAGTAAGAACCAAAAGAACATAACGGTGCACAGGGACCATTGGATCAGTTAGATCAACGAACGTGGTTATGTGCAATAAACGACTAAGATTAAGTCGCGCAAAATAAAGTTAAGAAGATGAACAACAGAGATTAAACCCACGTGCTAGAACAAGGATGAAGTGGTCTCGCAAAGGGTAAGCAGTTTCTCGCACGCCCTAAAAGTAGTAAATGGTATTTCTAAATTCTACGCGATTAGCTTTAGTAGCTAACGTGTAGCCTACGATGGAGAGAGAAAACTATTTTTCTCCCGTGTTCTCGACCTGATATCGGTCGTGCATGATTTCACACGAGATTGCGGGATAGTCATTGGATCAAGCTATAGAAATTCTCACTGTAGATTAAACTGATTATGTAATGTACTAAAGCAAAATACTAAATCTACTTCTACAAGCAAACTTGCAGAAGCTTAATTGATTTTGAGCAAGATCAATTAAAACGCATATAACAGATGAAGAGAAATCAATCACACATGAACACAGAAGAATACTCTAGGTAAAGCCTCAGCTAAAAACCTCAATCTTTGTATTATCATACAAGTGGAAATATATCTGGATCACACAAAGCTTTAGCTCACAAGCTATCCAACTCTTAGTACAATCCCTTTGCTACTTCTAAACACTCAAAGGCTTCTCATAAATCTTCTCCTCTGCCATCCAAGCCTCCTATTTCCTTTGGCAGTTTTTCCTGGAGTCCAGTGCTTCCACTTGTGTGAATTCCCACCTCACATTGCTCACTTGGCTCAGTAGTAACTGCACACTCCTGAAGGAGATTATTCCTTCTGCATGGATGAGTTTCCTATATAGAAAAAATCCTCCAACTGATAATACATTGTCTCATACTCTGATCTCAACCGGGTCTCTAACTGAACTGACATGCATGAGTTATTTATGAGAGAATATTCAGTTATCTGAAGTGCAGCAGTTACATGCATGCATGCATTAACTAACTGAACTCACAATTAATTCAACAAATTATTTAAACTAATCTAACTGGACTTAACTCAGTTAACTGAGCTAACTAATTACAACTCATCCTTATCTCTTTAACTAAGGGATAACTTCCTCAATCAAAGGGAAAATTGTTGCATGTCTTCACATAGACTTCATGTTTGATTTCCTACAACTAATTAACTCAAGATGAATTAATTAATTATTTTACAAATAGCTGCTAAGATCAAATTTGAAATTTACTTCTCAATTTTAGTTTAGGGACTAACTAAAATTGGAATCCTGAAATGCTATTTATAGCAATGCTATTTTTAGCACTTCCATTTTTCATTCCTTGTTGTTACCTCCAACACTCCCTCTGAACAAGAAACGCATTCAACTCGAACTCAATCCTAAACCTTTAGAATTTTCTGCATGCAACACTTCTTCCAAGTGTTGTTGCTCCAACAACTCTAAAACAAAAAAATCTCCCAACTTGACCTCCCTGTTGGGCTAGAAACACCCTCTGATGCTAACAAGTGCTCCCTCTGTGATCTCTAAGCTGTTGCAACACTCCATGCATCTCGCACTGTTGCACACCTCTCTGTGC
>APFE031069737.1:3085-23801 GCA_000404065.3 Pinus taeda
AAAATGACTACAGGAAGTCCCAACATCCTGTAAATGGCTTATTGTTTGACATGTGGCATGACAGCCAGGCCAAAGCGAAAGGTATGGGTGAAAAGTGGAATGTCCAAGCATGGACGAGCACCTATCCCCCAGCGGAAACAACCCTCCTACATGCGCGGTCAACGACTGGTCAACTATGGCATGTTGGCGACAAAGGTAGCAACAGCACACAGTCACAGTTCAAATCGATTTTTAGTTGTTTCCTTTTTTTTTATATGTGTAAGCTAGGATAGAAACATTTTGTGTTTTGGTAAAAGCGGCAACAGCCGCTCATGGATGAACATCCATTTTCAAGGGATGTGAACCATATGTAAATATAAGTCCGAACCTAGTTATATGTTCGTTTACGTTTTACTTGTCGCTTCATGAACAGAGCTTCGATTTAATACAAATAAGACTTGCATTATAATCACAGTGCGTTGTTTTAATACGGTGATCATGGGATAACAAGCTCGGTATACCAAGAACACGAACGGGCCCTGCGTACATGGTATATTGTTGTCATTTTAATTACGTTTACAGTGTCATTTTAATTGCATTGCGTTTACAGTCAGAGCATTTGATTGGTATTTGATATTGATATATATGCACAGCGATTAAATCAATGTTTATATTTATGTATTTATGAATGCGCTGTGTATATGTTTATGCATGTGCTTGAATAGACTATCATTTGGATCGTGAATTATATCCTGTAAGGGATTCGATCCAGGGTTGCCTTGTAAAGCACTGTCATGGACTGTATGCTTACGATTTTCACTTTGCATGATTGTAATGAATGTTCATGAATGTTGAGTAACATTGAACAGAGGCTTTATGTTTGATGTCTCTGTAAGGAGACCGAAATCTTTAATCACAGTGATACACAACATGTTATGAATTGAATCTTAGCTGATAATGGTACATAGTTTGATGCTTAGTTAATATTTGATTGATAGTTTGATATTAGATCAAGTCACAGCATTGTAATTAGGAAGAGTAGGCTTAGATTAGATCCTTTATGTCTATATATTTTAGGCACATGCCTCTAAGTCTACGCACCCTGGTTGATAATAAATTTAGCCCAGTCTAGCACCCTAGATAGGACACTACAAGGTCACTGCATGGTCAAACTCTCTTGTTGACCAATGGGAAGCTTGGTAGATTTCCTTGCGGGTAGCACAGATTGACATGGCTTGATGAGAAGCTTCTGCATTGTTCTGGGTGACAGTCGGTCAGGTCGATTCCAATATTGCACAGTACAGACTACCTGGGAGGCAGCCTCAAGCTCTGCATAATTCTAGGCAACAATACATGATCACTAAGAGTTGAGACTGTGCAATGCAGCTCAAAGGAGGTTTGACTATTGGAGAGTGGTCCGGTCAACAGATTTTTAGAAAAATGAAAAAGTGTGTGAGCAAATGTACTTTTGCACACACAAACTTGCGAACACAGAATCAATACAACTTGATGACAAGACACCTCGAACCAACAATACAACATGCTCAATGTGACTGACCAATGGGTGCGGGCGATAAGTGTGACACTTGTGATAGATCATTGAATGACCACAATGACTTTTGCGCGACATGCATACAACTTCGTGTGTGAGTGCGATAAATGCTTAGATAGTGTTGTCACTCACTACATTGTGGGTTTCAATTGGTCAAGTTTGCGCAAGAGAAGTGAAGTTTAAGACATATTCTAGGCCACATGAGCACTTAAAGCTAGATCAAAACCTCTACATTTCATAGTGCCCAGAATGCGCTTTTGAATGGTATATAGAAGTCCCAAAATGGACATCTGGATCAGAAGATATGGCATGTTGAAGATCAAGAGTTTTGTTGCCTAGAAGTGAAGGAAAAGAGCTTATTAGAGGGCCCTAGGCATAGCAAGTCAAGCATATTGGGCACCCCGCAGTCCTACAGTCCCACAACTTCACAATAAATCCCACATATCGGCTATCGATGGGTCCAGGTGGATTTGTTTATCACATATCTCAGGGCAGGGGCTCCAGGCACAGTAAATCCCACACATCGGCCTTGTTAATGCCCCACATCCCACATCACTGATATAATGTGAAATCATTTGGGAGGGCTGAAAATATTTAACAAAGGAATTCCATGAAAAACAAGGGTCGGGTTGCCCCCTTCTCTCTCCTCCACATGGTGGAATATGGTAAATCCCACATCTTGCAGTCCCGTAATATCGGTGGATCAGTGGAGTTCTAAACTTAAAATATTGGCGAACCGCCGATTTTTTGATATAGTGTTACATCGTCGAGAGATGCTGAGAATCATTAACAAAGGAATTTCAAGAAAAACCAAGGTCTGGTGACCCCCTTCTCTCTCCTCCACATGGCAGTACGACATATTGACGATAGGGAATCCTGCAATCGCACATCATGAATCCCGCATTATCAACAATCGGCAGAACATAGGGGCTACCACTCCAAAACCATGAGGGGTGCGATTCTGCGACATTGTGCAAAATCGATGGGAAGACTGAGATCATTTTACAAAGGAAGCCCATGCAAAAACAGGGTCAGGCTGGCTGTTTTCTCTCTCTTCTGTGGGGCCATGTGGCACAATGAGATTGGTCCTGATGGCTGACATGGCAGCTGATGTCATTAATGATGTGGCAGTATGGAGGATATGTGGCACTCAGTTTCGGTGTTTTTAGGGTCCTATGGGGCTATTTCTAGGTGACACGTGTCACTACTCATAGGGTGACACATGGCAGTGATGATGTCACCCCAGGATTGGAAATTGGAAATCGCACAAAGTGAAAGTTCATTCTCCATCGATATCCCTCCTGGCCTGCAATTGTGATTGTGATAAGGATAAAGGCCCCTGGATGCGATAAATTATTACAACATGGTCTATAAACCTTTTGTGTCTAGGGTATCAACCGATGTAGTATAAAGAGTTATGAAAGGTGTTTCTGGTATTATAAAGGAGAAGTCCCCCCCACACAATGGTGGAAATCGTTAGCACCCGAAAGGCTAAGCCCCTTGTTCCAGCCCCGATCATATCGAGAAATTTACAAAAGGGGGGCTAAAGTGAAAAGGGCTAAGGGAAGTCGGGTTTCATCTGTTTCACAACATTTTTTGCAGCCAAAGACCAAAATGAGAAAGTTCCCCCATATTTCCATCAAGAGAGACTCATTGGGTACATCAAGGCGCCAATAGTGTAGGACAGGGATTTGAAGGGCGTGATGGGTTGACAGCTGTGGTTTTAAGAAAAACAGATGGTGCATTCAAAGCATGGGATGGGTTGTTCTAGAAGAAGCCTACTATGACACGAATCCAGAGGTAAACACCAAATGAAATAAAGGCAAAAATGACAAAGTTTGGCAAAGCAGTGCAGGAACCCATACTGTAAGTAGAACAACCCCTGTAGTAGAGATGACCACAGGATGGGAAAGGAGAGTTTTTGTTTATTTTTTTATTATTATTTTTTATTTGCAATACTGTAACGTGCCTTCTTTCATGAGGCATTTAATTCTGTAATATTTTTGGGCCACAAAGCCATTTATGATTGAGACAGCTAGTCGACCCGACAACTGAGTCTAGACTAGAAATATTTTGTTGTAATGAATGTTCTTTCTCCCCTCTCCAGATAAATAGTGGAAATCAAGACTTAACAAAGGCTTAAAAATTCTAAAGAAACACTACATGTTATTTTCAGATTGTATGGATTTACAAATATATATTTTCCAGAATATGAAGAGAAATAGTGGTGATTCCCCCTCCAAGTATTATAGTATGTTCTCCCTTTGTTAAAACCCATTTTTTTCATGTTTCTTCTCTAAAGTCATGTAATTACTGCTCTTAGAACTATTTCAAGACTTCCTAATAGATTTGTTGGTATCAATATGTTATGCGTATGCCTGTAAGTTCCTCACAGATTCATTTGTATCGACATTGTTAATGCTAGTGCCTATATGGATTATTGAAATTATATCTTTAACAATTGCTCTTCATGAGTCATAGCACACAACCTCTCTTATTCCCATTATATCTACTTCTGACTTAGATAAGTATAGGAATTTTTAAAGCTGCAAGCTCTATGTGTTATGCATATAATTCTTGATGTTGTAAGCTCCATATGATGAGTTACTCCTCCTCCTCCTCCTCTATCATTGCTCTACAAAAGTCTATTACACTGTAAGTCTTTGAACTACTTTGGCCTCCACTATTTTATACATATTTATGAGATTTGTATATGGGAAGAAGTACCAAGAAACCCATGTTTTAATCCTTTATAGGAATGAACCAACCCATTATATATACATATAGAATATAAGTGAGGCCTCCCTTTATTCTAAATCATTTGAGACATTCTAAATTTAGGTGTGCCCAGGCACTAGTCTTGTAAGCAATCTGAGGTTGTCTCTGGGACTGACAACACATAAAAAATAAAACTTGTACACATGAAGAAAGACATGAATAGAGCCAAAACATGACTGCAAGCATGACATTGTGACCAACATACTAAAAGATGTTCGGTGAATGGTTAGGCAAGGAGGGTGCAAAGACTCAACACAAACTCATGGGATGAGCCTAAGTGCTTGCAAACATCAAGGAAAAAACCCAAGGAAGGCTTTGAAATTGGATGCAGTTCAAAATTTTGGAGGGTTTTGCAGCCGCTAAAATAGGACCCTTCTAGAGTCTTATTCATCATAATCACGTGGCATCCTCTTGAATTATGGTGGTGAAAACAGGAAGGTCAAATTTTGAGTGCATAGCTTTTGCATACGAACTCCAATTGAGGCAATCCTTGGACTATTGGAAATGTTTCTATGTGTAGAATAATAAAAAAGGGTTCTACATTAAGGAGACAAATTTTCACCCCCAAACAACATCATTTAGTGCCTCAAAATTGTCTCAGAAGGTTTTAGACCCCAAACTGCCAAATTGGGTCCCACTAGTAAAAATGGTATTATGAGTTGATTCCTCCAATTTTTCCACTCTAAAAGCATTGAGATGGATAAAAAAAATATAATGGTCTAATATGGATCACACCACTCCATTTTGGGAGTCTTTTGGTCCCAAAAAGATTCTACTGAATGAGGTGAGGAAATCTCCCCTCCACCTTCTCTCAGGTGTACCATTTAGCCTTAATTGGAAATTGTACTTTCAACCTAATCTGCCAAAGGTCATCCTACCCTTGTCTTATAGCTATGAAACTCTTTTACAAATACATATCATCTATTAACTTTGTCTTAGCATTTGGTGCCAAATCCTTCACAAAAGGTAGGACCTATTTCTCTTCCTAATCTAGCATGGAAGGTTCATAGAGTTTTAAACTCCCTACATTCACAACTGAGTAAATGTGCATGTACGAGGGTAGAAAAAGTTTATAGGAATTATCTCTTTCCTTTTCTAGTATCTCAAAGGGGCCATATGGCTGAGCCTTTATTTTCTTACCAAGACCTTCTAGCCTCTCCTTGTTCAATTGTAACCATACTCTATGTCCCATCTTGAATGAATTCTCTATTCTATGTTGATCATGCCTAGAATTATACTTTTCTTGTGACTTATGTAGTGTCTCATATACAGGTATATGGGTTTGTCTAATATTCTCAACAAATTTTTCAGCCCTTAATACATCCCCTATAAGGTCCTTCCATACTCCTCCTTGTTGCCCATATGCAATATATGTAACATACCCGCTGTGAACCCCAGTCCTCACTAAGGTCAGAAGGAGGCATCTATGATGTTGGCCTAATATTCATGGTACAATCATGGAAATGGGATCTAAATTTTTTGATTTTTTCAACTTCCTCAAAACTTAAAATAGATGGCATCATTGTGTTCGTCTCATTGAGCCCTTTCCAATGACATAAATTTTACTTTTATATGACTTACAAATCAAACAATGCGATCATTCAAAGATAGGCCAATTACAAACCTTGTCACATCGTCATTGATTCCCACGTGGAAATCACATAGTAACCTATGTACTGCCTTACGTGGTTGCTTTGCCATTGTGGAACATCTCCATGTAGACAAGTGGACACAATCCTTTAGGAAGGTGGAGGTTGGCCTCATCCACAAATGCATGAAACATAATTCTAACCAAGACCCTAACCCTAACATGGTTGTTTGTACCGAACCCTGACCTGGATATCCCACCTAATGTAACCTCCAAGGCTTACTAGGCACCATAACCCCAACTAGCCTGACTCTTGATTAGTGGGCCCACTCAACTTCTCGGCCTGAACACCTTAGGCCAGACATGAACTCATTCAATTTCATCCTTTTCGACTGACCATCCTTACCCCCAACTTGGCAGGTACTACATGTGAATTCAAGCCTATTTTGGAAACATTTACACTTTAAAAAAATTATGATACCTTCTTGGGTTTTACACAAGCGTTGTGACATTCAACTAAAAACGTTGAAATATGAACAAGAGTTTTTAATTATGAAACTTGGAAAAATAGCATGGATATGAGGATAAACTCAATGAATATACATTCGAGTGCATTTATTGAAAATCATAGGGAACTTGAGCACCTCCCTTGCACAACATAAATATTTGTTTCTTATGATCAACCAAATCACATACACAGACCAATAAATAAATAAAAAACCAACAGATCATGCTCATCAATTCAATAAAAGGGCCGCGAATATTCAAGCACACACAATACTTACATGAATTCAACCATCTTTCAAGAAATTATATAGGAATTTAGAGTTCTTGTAACTATTATAGGAATCACATCGCACACTTTTTCAGGAATTCACATTACCCAAAACTAGCATAAGATTTCATCCAACATGATAAACATGTACATATCATTCAAACATAAGGAGCATAATTATATACATATCTCATATGGCGACAAGGTTGGGAATTGAGAGTGGGACTTCAGCTCACCACCCAACCATAGACAAGCTACAACCACTATTACTTGTCACTGTCAACCCTGAGCTAGATTTCAAAGCTCGAGGTGGAGAGCTTCCTAAGGAAGACTTCAACTAATAAAAATAATAAAACAAGATTTTCTCAAGGCCACACTACCTTCATTCACTAGATATGTAAGATTCTGCTCAATCTCTTCGGATGTTTCAAGCATTATTAACATCCATGCCAAGATACCATAATATAGAGAGTTTTAAATCACTTTCACAAGAAGAAAGTCCATAATAAAGGAAGGTTCATCAATGGACAAGTTATTTATGGGTAAAGAAATCATTCTCCAGGTTGTTCATCATTGATTCAAGCAACAGAGCTTCAACCCCAAGGCAACTACTAATGGTTCATCATCCCTCACAAGTGCCTGAGTAACTCTTCCCAATTAATAGGTTCATCAACCCACAAGCTTCTAGTGCTTTTTTTAACCTTACAAAAAAACCACTAATCTTTATAATGCCTTCAACCAGCAAGCCTATGTGGGGGTTCTTCAGTTTGGTTTTAATTTCTCTTGTCCTTAAGAACAACAAATTATAATTTCTTCCTTCTTTGTGCTCTCACCTCCACCCTTGGAATATTTTCTTTCTTATAATATCGATCTCTGCATTTTTCTCTTTCTCCCCTCCTGCACGCAAGAGAATCTAAGAATGTTATTCTCTATTTTTTTCATCTCCACTTGTCTATGTCTTCCCTATCTATGTCATGAGAATTCCTCCTCTTCCAATAGACTAACCACCCATCTTCCTTCCAGCTCCACACCAGTTAGCCGCTTGGATAGTGCATCCCATGCTACCTTAATGTTTTTGTCCTTTCCTGCTATTTGGATTAAAGGACATCTAGGCCTTTCCTCTCTTCTTTTAGTTAATTTATGGCACAATCAGCCCATTTAAAACCATTCAACCAACCAGGAGTAATATTTAAAGAAACAATTCCCTCAAGCAATGAAATTCATGTCCTTTTTTCCCCTATTAGCCTTTTAAATAATTACAATTATTTACAAAGAGAGAAATATTAACCAGGGGATATCACAGCCCCCTCCCCCTAGGAGAAAACAACATCCTTGGTGTTTAATAACCATATACCACAAAACATGCTTTAGACCAAACATTTTTTTATTATGGAGTTTTATTTACGCAACTTTGTACAACATTTACAATGTATTTACATTTTCTTAACTCAAAAAATAAGAAAGGATATGTTTCTTTCATCGGGTCATTTATTTCCCACATGAATTCCTCTGGCCCAAAGTGCCTTCACTACACTTTGAAGTTCTCTATTACTCGGTTTTAGAGCATGAGTTGCCTCTGATCCACAATGCATAGAGGTTCCAGTTGGAACTCTCCCTCTGGTTCCACTTGTAACATACACCAATCAATTACGTGATTAGAACCTATACATTTATTTTAAGCAATAAAACATGAAAAACATCATGCACTCTAATTGATGGAGGTACAACCAACCTATATCCCACAAACCCTATCCTTTCAAGCACCTCAAAAGTCCCAGAAAGTGGTGGTTCCAACTTGGCACATGAAACAAATTTCAAGGAGCTCTTCCTTGGTCTAAATCATAGGAAAACATGTTCCCCAACTTGAAACTCTTGTGAACTCTATGCTAGTCAACATAGCTCTTTTGCTTGTCCTGCACCACCTTTAAGTTCTGCTTAATAGCTCACAATTCATATTCCATATCATTCAACATATCAAGCCCAATAAGGATCCTATTCACTTGATTTCTCCAGCTGAAAGGAGTGTTACAAGTCCTCCCATATATCGCTTCAAATGGGATCATTTTCAGCAACTCTTGATACCCATTATTGTATGTGAATTCCACGAGTGGAAGGTACTCTTCCAACTTCTTAGGTTGGTGCATTACTACATTCTTAGCATGTCTTCAAGAATTTTGTTTGTTCTATATGTTTTCCCATCAATATGAGGTTGATACACTATGCTAAATGATAGCTATGTTCATAAGACTATAAATAATTCTCTCCAAAATTTTGAAGTGAATTTGGCATCTCTATTTGATATATTTTTCTTGGTAACTCGATGCAGTTGTATAATTTCCTTTATGAAAACGTGTGCCACATCACTAATTGATTTATAGATTTAATAGCCATGAAGTGAGCCACCTTGCTCAAATTTTCGATCATTACCATGATTTCATCATGTTGTTTTGGAGTACTTGGTAGCCCTATAATAAAATCCATGGAAATCACTTCCCACTTCCATTATGGAATGGGAATATGCTGCAATAAGCTAGATGGGTTCTTGCACTTAGCTTTAACCTGTTGGGACTATATGCATTCAAAGATAAACTATTCCATCTCCCTTTTTAAATCATGCCACAAATAAAGTTTCTTGATGGTTGTTAACATCTTTTGGTAACTTGGGTGGCCAAAATACGACTTGGCATGAAACTCCCTTAATACAATTTTATTTAAGTCATTGTTGTTTGGTACATAAAATTTGTTTTTCAATTAATCAATCTGCTTAAAGAAAGGCTGTATTCCCCATTCTTCGTGCTCTTAGACCCTTGTTGCAACTTCTCCTTCAGCTGCTAGTATTTTTCACCTTGTTGACCAATGTTTTTGATATTTTCTTTATGGTCGGTTCCATGGAAACTTATAACTAATGCATGATGTAGTTTCACTCTCCTGATAAGTGCATCAACTACTCAATTCTCCTTGCTTTTATATATTTTATTTCAAAATCAACCCAAAATCAAACTCACTGAGCATGGCTAACCGTTTGGCTTGCCTTCCATTTAAATTGGGTTGTTCAAATAAATATTTCAGCCCTCCATGATCAATAATTAAGTGAATTTTCTACCAAGAGGGTAGTGTCTCCAGTTCTTCAGTGCATGGATGATGGAAACCAATTCCAAATTGTGAGATACATAATGTTTCTCATGTTCATTTAAATTTTGTGATTCATAACAAACCACTTAGCCTTCTTGCATGAAGACTCCACCAAGTCCCTACTTGCAGGCATCCATGCATACAATGCAATCCTTTTCAAAATCTACTATTCTTAATATTGGTGCATTGGTTAACAATTACTTCAAATGATCAAATATTATTTCTACATAAGTAATTGTCCATTTGAACCCCCTCCCTTTCTTTCGTAGAGTTGTAATTGGACAACTAATATTGGAGAAATTCTTAATAAATACCATATAATAATTTGTCAGTCTTATGAAGGATCGAACTTCAACAACATATTTAGGTGTTGTCCATTACATGATAGCCTTAAATTTTTCTTGTTCAACTGCCACTCCCTCCCTTGAGACAATGTGTGCCAAGAAATAAATTTGTGACTGAAAGAAATTGCACTTATTAAGCTTTTCATAAAGCTTATTCTCTCTTAGAAATTGTAGTATTACGATCAAGTGTTTTTGGTGCCCCTCCTTGGTGTTTGAATAAACCAAATTTTCATCAACAAAGATAATAACAAACCTATCCAAATAGGGGCGCAACATGTTGTTCATGAGACACATAAAGGTTACAAGTACATTGGTAAGTCCAAAGGGCACTACCATGAATTCATAATGCCCATACCTTGTTCTAAAGGCATTTTTATGGATATCCTCATCCTTTATATGCACAGGATGATACCCTGATCTTAGATCAATCTTCGAGAACAATGTTTCTCCTCTCAACTGATCTAATAAATCATCGATTCACAGTAAGGGATATTTTTTCTTAATGATCACTTTATTCAATTGTTGATAATCAATGCACAACCTGAATGTTCCATCTTTTTTATTCACAAACAAAACTGGTGGTTCCCATGGAGACACGCTTGGTATTATGTAGCCCTTTTCCAACATCTCCTTGAGTTGTAGCTTCAACTCCACTAATTCTGGAATTCTCATTCTATATAGAGCTTTGGACATTGGAGGATAACCTTGACACTAATTCAACGGAAAAGTCTACATATTAGTGAGGAGGTAAACCAAAAATTTCAACATGGAATACATCTAAAAACTGGTTTAAAATAAGGCACTTCCTAAGAACATCATTTTCATTATTTTAGCACTATAATTAGATTCAATGTTGCTAGATATTTTCATAGCAAATAAAAGGCATACTTTTTTGTGGCTTCCATTGGATTTCATGGAAACATTTTTCTCACAAAGGTAGGCTTTCTTTTCCCCTGTAACATTTTTCTCTATATAGCTCCATTAAAGCATTCAATTTCCTTCTTATAATAGTTTTCTTTTGTCTAATCTGCATATAGCCAATCCACACCCATTAATATGTTATATTCTCCTAGTGGAAACACATTAAGATTTACAACTATTGGTATTTAATTTGATTCAGCAAGACTTCACCCAATACTCAACCCTTCTTTTCATCCATGTGGCCAATTGAACTAGCCAAGAATCTTCATGTGATTCTCCCTTTAGTGCGCATTTCTCAACAAGAATGAGGCTGATGTAACTGAGATTTGAACCAGGGTCAATCAAAATTGAAATATTTTGGTCATGGAGCACACCTTCTATCTTTGTAATCGCTCCTTGATGATCAATTTGGAAATAATCTATTGTTGCATAAATTTTGGGCATACTCTAAGCTATGTCCTTGATTGTGTCTTCCTCTCATGTATTGTACGACATCAAACAAACATGCTTGTGTTGTGGGAAATCCTTCCTCAAATGATTTCCTCCACAATTCCAACACTTATATGGGCCCTTCTCATAACCTTGACTTATTCTTAAGTTGAGGAGCCTTTGTCAGCAATGTTTGACCTTTCTTGATTTTCTTGGTTAGCAAGGGTCACACTCATTCCCATGGTTGTCTTTTTCCCTTTTCCTTTAAACTTGGAATTACCTTTGAATTTCCAACTTGATTTGTACTCAGTCCTATGTCTAGACTACTCATAACAATGATTGAGATTTTGAATTGCAACCTCTAGTGTCTTGGGATCATTAAATTCAGATATATCCTTGAAGGATTATGATAGTCCTCTGGCATACCTCTGAATTGTCACCTTTTCTTCCTTAAGGTAGAGAACATACCTTAGAAGCTCTAAAAATTTAGTGGTGTACTCATCATTTGTCATTCAACCTAGCCTGAGTTCATAGAACTCCTTAGCCTTGTTGTCATAATATCTCTCAAATAGACATTTATTTTGGAAATGCTCCTCAAAATCTTTCTGTGAAAATTCTTCTTCCCTTATTCCCTTTACATTTTTTAGATCTTCCCACCAGATATCAGGCTTGCATTTTAGGATGAAATTCACTACCTTCTCTCTCATGTTCTCTAAATAATCTTGGATTTGAAATAACTTCTTCATTCCCAATGGTTAAGCTTCAACAACCTCTAATTTTCACATTTCAACATCAAAGGTAGGAGGCTTAGCCTTCTTAAAATCCTTTAGTACATATTCTATTTCCCTTATTTCCTTGTCATGTTGATGACGACATTGATAATATGGCCTTGTAAAAATGTCATCATAAGTCTGCTACTCATTATCACTTTCCATATTTTTAGGAGTCATTAATAGAGTACCCATTTTCACAGTGTCTTAATTAGACAATTGGTGCCTCTTTCTAGATTTTCTCTCATTCACCCCATTGGTTCTTTTTTCTTGTCCTAAATGAATTTGCATGTCCTTATAGTTGATCCCCAACTCATGTTGCCTCTTCCTTTACAGGTCTAACAGTTTTTGTAGTATAACTACATTGGCTTCATCTTGCCTTTTTTGCACTCTGACAAATATCTCATTGTCAGCTTTACAATTCCTTATTTATGGTCTCAGGCATCTTAGTGTGTCCTTTCAATCAAGAGAGTTTAACCCTCCTCATTGCTTAACTGATATTTCTACTTTAGCTGTCCACTTCTTCATATCCCTGTTGTGATTAGATAGAGCTATATTGCACCATTATTTTCCTCATCTCTTTAAACCTTAGTGTCTTCTTATTTTTTATCACACACACAGAGATAACTATTATATTTAAAAAAATCCAAACAATTAATAGACGTTATGTAGAGCCTCATGAATGCTTCATCTTGACATTCTTCTTTACTCATTTTCCTTCTCCTTGACCATTATTTTTTACTTGATAGGCATCGAATTGCAGGTTTTAACATAGGTAAGGTAATAATTATCCTATTTTTCATATTTCAAAAATATTCCCTATTATTAAGTTAAATTTTGCATTGGCTATTGGATTCGTGCAATTCTACAGCTAACATCTATTTCTGCATCCAACTCCAATGTTGAACAAGGTCTAAGGTGCCATTCAAGGAAAGAAAGATATGGGCAGAAAGATGTTGATCCCCTCAATGATCTGCTGAATTTTAAGAGTGTATGATGTGTAAATTTGGTCAAATAAATTTTTCTATATTGTTCTCCTATGTTTTTCATTTCCAATGAATCCTCTTGGGCCTAATTTCATGCCCTAAATCTCAAGCTTTTCCCTCTTAGAGTCGGAATTATGTAGTTGTTTAAACACAATTTGGTAAATGGTCTCAACAATTCTTTTGTTTAATAATTAAAAACTTAAACATGAGTCCCATATTAATGGGAGGAGGTCAACATAGTGGTTTTTTTAATCACAGGAATAAAATTTTAAATAATCCCAATTAACTGCTTCTTTCTTAAGGTCTGATGGACCATATCCATCTTAGTGGACATTGATCATCATCATTTATTTTGATGAGTTTAAAACATAAAGAAGAGGACCAATGTGAGTGGAGAGTAGAGACCACAATGCAGGGACCCCACGAGGAATATATTTTTAAATTATGAAAATTACGTCGCTTGACTTAAGGTTTGAATCTAAATTTGATGCCCAAGATAAGAGCCCAAAGGGTGAGAGACCAAGATGACGCCATACCGGTCTCAACCTCTCAGGGTATCAGATAAATGACTCAAAACAAAAGCTTGAGATGAACACCTAAGAAAAGACATAAAAAATTTTGTTTCTTGTTGTGAAGTTTGTTATCTCTTGGGCCTCGCTCTCTTAGTGGTATCAATGTGTAATGTTAAACCTTGGTAGATGAAGGCCCTAGAGATAAGAAGAAAATCAATGAGATGGCCAAATGGTGTTGGATGATCGGTGTTTACTATGTTCTCATTCCCGATAACTTTCCCTATAAAATGAGTGGACCTGAGGAAAATGAGATCTGCGGCTCTTAGATCTTGGTGGCTAGGGTTTCCCTAGTCGTAGCATTGGCTAGTTGAGATATGATATGAAGAGGATTGTAGCACCCCCATATTGGACTTCATCTTGTGATTTGGCTGCTAAAGATTAGTTTGGCTAAAAGAGACCTTGGAAACTATAGTTACAACTCCCGTAAGGTTCAAGCTTGCACACATTCTGCAGGTGGCCTCTCGGATCTGATCTTGTAGATTTATTTTCCTCTACAAATTATGGAGGAGGTGGTTGCATTTGAAGTCTTGCTATAGGCGCAGAAACTGTTGGGGCCTTCTTCTCCACCCCAAAAATTTGTGAAGAAATTAGCTGAGATTACAAACGTAGAACTCTCTCCATCAGATCCATTCAAGAGAGCTTTAGTCCTCTTAGAAAAATAATTGGTTGGCAAGTTTATGGGATTATGGTTGAATCCAAAAGTTGTTGAATCCTGGATCAAGGAAAAATGGACTCCCAAAATTCAAGGTCAAGTAACTTCCTTTGTAGTAAGAAGGGGCTTCTATGATTTTCTATTTGTGAATAAACTAGACAAAGATCTAAAACTAGACAAAGATCTAATTTTCAGATCAAGGTCGCATTTTATGGGGACCAAAGGCCTCTTTATCTCCCCATGGACTCTGGATTTCAATCCAAATTCTGAAATTACTTCTGTGTCGGCATGGATTCGGCTGCCTCACCTCCCTCTCTATCTTTGGGGACCTGATGTACCAAAAGAGATTAGAAACAAGCTGGGCCATAATCTGGACAAAGTAGAACCAAAAGGAAGCCAATTTTCTTGTGCTCACATTTGTGTCGAAGTAGATCTCTCTAAAGGTTTAGTGTAGACCCTAAAAATAAATTTAGGAGAATGGAGCCATATTCAGGAATTAGACTATGAGTAGTTTCCCTTCAAATGCATCATATATCATTCTCATAGGCACTTTTCCAAAAACTGCCCTCATAAAAAAAAGGATGAGCAAGCCGAAGCCCTCATCTCTAAAGAAGGGCATACCCAGACCCCCATATCTAATGAGGGAAATTTTTAACCAGTTCAAAAGTGAAGGAAGAATCAATAGAACAAGGTTGCAACTCGAAATAAATCTATCAAAGATGTTCGTGAAACCTTCCCTCAACAAAAATTATTTTGAGGCTCTTCAAGATCTAGAACAAGATGAAATTACTCCTTTGGATGAAACCCCAAAGGAGGATAAAGGAAACTTAGTAGTGTCGAGTGAGAATGAAGAGAAAGATCCTTCAACGGTTGTCTCTTTAGAGACAAAATCACGCTTTGCGGCAAAATTATTAACAATGTCATATTCTGAGCTTTCGGAGATGAGTAGATATACTCTGACGTTTTACAAAGAAACTATTAAAATCAAAGCAACTCATATTATGTCAAGAACAAGAGGCAATGTTGGACAATCACTCTCCTCAAATGTAGCAGAATTTCCTCTCACAAGAGGCTGGAAATCCCATAAGGAAAAATGGTAAAGTGAAGCGGATGTTAATGTATTGTTTCTGCATATTATTATGTTTGCAATTTGTAAGAATTTACTCTTGTAATCATGAGGAAAGTCTTAGTTGTAGAAATTGTGGAAGATACAAGGATTTGTCTTCTACAATCTTAGTCAATTTCTCAGTAGAACTCCCTCTGAAGATGGTGCAAATGTAAAGAATTTCCCAATTTTTTTTGCTGTGTCCGGGGATAGATTTAATAAAACCCTCTACTCATTCTTGTTAAAAAAATACTATCTAATCATTCCCCATCGATGAAGGTTGTGTGGATTACTTTTGGATTGGATTTGTAATACACCAAAATAATATACAATGAGTAAAATTCATATCCGACATATTAAAGCATATGTGTGTGAGAGAGGTTTTTGAAGAAACTAACACACATAAAATAAACTCCATAAAATAAACACTCAGAAATATAGAAACCAAACATGGTGGAAAAGGCAGAGAGCCATCATGGTCTCTCGTCCTCATGTATTTTTCATCATTCAAATAATTTAATAATACATTTAAATACATGAGTAAGTGGTCTTAAGATAGTACGTCTATCTTAGACTCACTTGGTTGAGAAAATTTCTCAACTTACACACTAATTTAGGAGAGCTAATTGGAGAGAATCTCTCATCCAAACTAGACTCCTTAGTTTGAGGAATTCTCATGATTTTATTTATTTAATTTAATAATTGGATTTATTATTGATTTTCAAGAGAGTGAGGCTAACATTCCCCCCCTCAATGATAAATCCAAAACGAACAAGGAACCATATTCCAAGTTCTCAAGTTGATCCTCAAAAAACATTTTCCTGAAAAACCGCCAAAGATGGAAGCTGAAAAAACTCAAATCTGAAGAGAACATGAATCAGTTGCATGTCTAAATCATCTCTGGATGTCGCTTGACAACTCCATCATGTGCCAAGCTACAAAAGGGTCCAACTATCCTTTGCTTGAAATCAGCATCCTGTGTCCACTGACAAAATTTGATGAACGCCCACTGGCGTATTTGCTGATGATGATCGCCTACTGGCTGAAAAACAACTCACTGTTGATTTTGTTGTGTTTGAAAATTGCTCACTGCTGACTTCGTTGTCTATCACCCACTGGCGAATTTGTTGATGTTGAAAAACTGCTCACTGCATCTTTTGTCGTTGATGCCCACTGGCTAATTTGAAGATGCCCATTGGCTACTTCGTTGATGTTGTTAAGACTTTCAGTCTAACAACTACTTGTCAATTTCATTTACATTTTCCCCCCTTTGTCAGCTGAAAGGAGAGGTAATCTTCCCCAAATTATATCTGAACTCCCCCGCCCCTTCAGGTATAGGAGTGTTTCATTGGTGTACTCCCCCATTCAATTGCACAACAGTACCATCTTCATTTTCACTGTTGGTTACAATATGTGTGAGTGAATCCGATTTTAAAACTTTTACAATCTTCTGGTTGTGGATGACTATTCCCAGGGATTAATCCATGAATAATTTGTCTTCAATCTAGCTGACTATCATTGGTTGTAGCATTTCTCTGATGTATGATTTGACTTGCCATAATGGCTACAAGGATGGAGATCCAAACATTGATTTTCCAGATGATTGGTTCTTTGACAATGAGAACATTTCAGTTTGTTTGCAACTTGAGTTTGCGCACATGTCTGTTTGTCTGCAACTTTCTCATGGCTTTTTGATGTTATTTGATCAAGAAATCCTGCACTAATGAACTTGATCGGATTAGAATAATCGGGCATATGCAATTTGGCATCATCTTTCACATATCCTAAGCCTCATCGATTTCGATTACTTTGAATTTCTTCCCATGGCTTGATGATGGGTTTGGAAAAAAGTTGAACTAAAACAACTTCAACACGTGAAGCTGGTTGGATGAATGAAGTCAAATGATCAGCTGTCTCTAGATTGGTCAAAGACATGGAAGCAACACGCTTCTCTTGCAACTCATTTCTCTGCAGTTGCAACTCCAGTTGAAGGAACTCAATTGTTTCATGTGCTTGTTGTAGATTCATTGAAATATTAACAAGAGTTACTTTATTGATTTGTACCATGTCTTCAGCAATTGAGAGGATCAAATTGTTAAGAATATTTAACAACTGAATGCTTTTCTCCATGTGAACTTGTTGGAACTCACGCTTGTTTTCTTTTAATACTTGTTGGATTTGTAGAACTCGCTCGCTTGATGTTTGATTCATTGTTGCACACTTTCTTGAACTTGTTTTAACAATTGATTGTTTGAACTCACACTTGCTTTCTTTCACACTCGCTTTATGATTGGTCTGAATGACATGCTCGCTTGCTTTGTTTGCACTTGCGTTAAACACTGGCTTGATGTTCACTTGAAGAATAGTATACTAGAATTCACACTTGTTTGATGATGATTGCTTGCTAGATGGCTTGCATGGACTTGCTTGATTGATGACTCACACTTTGTGCTTTCTTGAATGTATTCACCAAATGTGATGATTTAAAAAGGAAGGGTGTCGAACACTGTCGAAAATGCACCCAAGAGACAAATGACAAGTTCAATCTTGATGACTCAGTTGAAGATTTACTTGAATTTACCCTAACAATTCAAATTAGGGTTTCAGTTACAACCGAGAATGCACCCATACAATTCAGTTAAAAAATGTTTATCTACAAGTGATACAAAAAGTGTTGATGATGTTGATGTCGTCTTGGCTTGAAATGCTTGATTTTGTAGCATCCTTAACTTGATTTCTTTGATTACATGATGTGAAATGTGCTTGCTTGGATGGTGTATGCTTTGTGCTTGTCTACTTTAAGCTTGATTACAGGAGCTTGATTAAGCATTCTTATACTTAAGCTTGCTTATGTGCATATAGTTGTTTAAGCAAAATACAAAGAAATAATTTGAACACAAGTCATGTGCATGCATTCATTACACACAATGTACCTAAGATCCCCTTATTCAATTTCGGGTGGATCTAGGACACAAGCACCACAAAAATTATGATTTTATTAATTACTGAAGTACATCATTCTTCAATGTCACAACTTCGTGAATGAAATTTCTCCAACAATGAGAATGCCAATCTCACAGCCCCTTGAAGCAACTTGTCTTCAAAAAAATAAAAGTATACTCTACTAAAAAGCTTTCTTCAAAATACAACAATAAGCTTTCCTTTTAAAAATCTTCACTTATCACTCAAAATTTCAAAATACTTTCACCTTATCGCTCCAAAATGACAAAACTCACACCTTACTAAAAAATTTAAAAAACATCAACCTTATTAGAAAATTAATCCCAATCTTCACCCTTATTTCTCCCCAAATAAAAAATAATCTATCCACTCCTTATTTCTCCTAAAATATCTTCTTATTGCTCCCATACAAATATGCATCTTATTATTCCCTTTCAAATCTTTGAAAAAATATTTTTATAATCCCCCCTTATTCCTCCAAAAGCATTATTTTATGATCCCTATAAAAATGCTTTTACATTCATCCCATTATATTTTGAACTTTAAGAAAACACTCCAAAGTGATGTAATGTTTCCTTATGAAAACACTTCAAAATCATCCCCTTCTAAACTTCCATTAAAAATCAAGAGTGAATTGATGTTTGTTTTCAAATGTCTTATGCTTGTAAAAATATAAATCCATACTTTATGCAAATATTTTCATTGGAGTAACCAGTACGCACCATAGGTGTTCAAAGAAGTGCTACGACTTTCTCCAGTTGGATGCTTTTCACCATATAAAATATGTTCAAAGAAGTGCTACGACTCTCTTCAACAGCTTCTTCTCATGAAATTTACGCTTCCTCATGGTGTTATAGCTTCAAGTTACAGCGCAAGTGCCTCTTTGCAAAACTTGCACCAGAAAGATCAGGTAATAGTCGCACAACAAGAAGCCACTTGCCAAGTTTCACAAACTTATAAATCTAAGTTCGGTCAATACTCTGTGCTTCAGGTCAACATGCAGGACTTCGAAATGATGGTTGCTTTATTGCTCGAAAATTGTTCCTTTGTTAATAATCAACTGTCAAACAATTATCATCCGCTATTTTTTCCAGTTGTGTCACATGTTTGACTCTTTCATACGCCTTCCTTTCGTAAAGCTGTTAAAGCTGTCATAAAATTTGTAACGAAGACAAGCAAAGAGACCTCATGGTGGAGGCTAAGATAGCTCCTAGTGTTGAATGAATATGGAAATAATGAAGAAACGAAACTAAACTCATTCAGTTATACATTGACCAAGAAAAGAAACTAAATTCAAACACATGCAAATAGACACTTAGGATTTATGTGGTAAAACCTCGACGGGGAGTCAAGGAAACATCCACGGGAAAAGGGATTGGAATTTATTAATTCAACAATCATTCTCCACACATACATTTCATGGGCATTCACTAGTTTTATATCATCGACCTCCGTTACATAACTGACGTTTCGGTATAAAACTGACTAGTTACATTTTACCCAAAATTACTAATTCGTTGTCAAACTAACAAACTCCACCTTGACAACAATTTTCCTAATCCCTTGCCCATGCCCATTCATCATCTTTTCTGCAAGCCAAGAGAAGCTAAACACCACCGCAGCTTCTCTACTGTAACTAGCTTTGTGAATATGTCTACACAATTCTCTCGTGTATGGACCTTTTGAAGAGCTACTTTTCTGCCATCGATCACATGTCTCAGAAAATGATACCTTACATCAATGTGCTTGGTTCTGTTGTGATAGGCAAGGTTTGTAGCCAAGTGAATAGCACTTTGACTGTCACAAAGTACATTCACTTTCTCCTACGTTCTTCCAATTTCATCGAGCAGACCCTTTAACCAGATTGCTTCTTTACTGGCATCTGAAGCAGCTATATATTCGGCTTTGATAGTGGACAACACAACTGTTTCTTGAAGCTTTGACATCCAACTAATTGCTCCACCTGCAAGAGTAAAGACATAACCTGTAGTAGATCTTCTTTTTTCCAAATCACCTGCATAGTCAGCATCTGCATATCTGCAGACTGATCCTTCACTACCATTAAAGACGATGCAATGGTCACTTGTGCCTCTTAGATATCGAAGCACCCATTTCACTGCTTGCCAATGTTCTTTACCTGGATTTGCCATGAACCTGCTGACAACTCCAACT
>APFE031069737.1:23821-43753 GCA_000404065.3 Pinus taeda
TACACAATGATCATACTCACTTCTTATAAAGTTCTGGCTCACCATGAAGGAATCAAACTTCTTGTACCATTGTCTGGGAGACTGCCTCAAACCATACAATGATTTCCTGAGCTTGCAAACTAATCTTTTGTTGCAACCTTGTACAAAACCTTCTGGTTGTTCCATATATATCTCTTCGTTCAAATCACCATGTAGAAAAGTTGTTTTAACATCTAACTATTCTAACTCAAGATTAAGCAACGCAGTTAGTGCCAACACAGTACAAATAGAAATAAGTTTTAAAGCTGGAGAAAAAATCTCATGAAAGTCTATACCTTCAACCTGAGAATACACTTTTGCTACCAGTCTCGCCTTATACCTTTCAATACTTCCATCAAATTTCTGTTTCATCTTGAAGACCCATTTGCATCCAACAACACTTCTCCCTTCAGGAAGCTCTACAAGATCCCAGGTATTGTTCTTGGCTAAGAAGTCCATTTCTTCTTCCATAGCCTCTTTCCATTTTTCGCTATCTGTATCATCTACTGCTTCCTGATAACAAGAAGGTTCCCCATCTTCAGTAATCAAAGCAAAAGATGAAGCAGAATATTCATACCTTTTGGGAAGTTCAGAAGCTTCAACGGCTTCCTTTGTGTCTTCAACACCTTTTTCTCCAGAAGTCTCTCCTTCCTTTCGACTGTCACCGAAAAGTATAGACTCCAACTGAACTCGTTGATTTGGCGATACCTGTTCCTGTTCAATTCTTTCAACAGTTGATTTTAAAAGAGAGGATTCATCAAATGTTACATCTCTACTAATGACTATCTTCCGCAATGTAGGATCCCACAACCTATATCCTTTCACTACATAGTCATACCCAACAAAGACATAACATTTCGACTTTGGATCTAATTTTGAACGCTGATTTTTCGGAATGAGAGAATAAGCATGACAGCCAAATATCCTCAAATGTGAATAGTCACAAGACTGATCTGTCCAAACTTCTTTAGGAATTTTACAATCAATTGCTACTAAAGGTGATCTGTTAACTAAATAACAAGCAGTAGATACTGCTTCTGCCCACAACTCCTTTTGCAAGTTAGCATTGTTGATCATGCTTTTGGCTCTTTCCATAAGAGTCTGATTCATACACTCAGCAACACCATTTTGCTGAGGAGTATAAACAGCAGTTTTGTGTCTAACAATTCCCTCATCCTTACAGTATTGTTCAAATTCAACTGAAGTGAACTCACCACCATTGTTAGTTCTTAAGCATTTAATAGATTTGCGTGTTCTTTTCTCTACCATTACTTTAAATTGTTTAAAGACATTTAATACATCAACTTTCCTTTTTAGCATATAGACCCAAACTTTACGGGAGTAACCATCAATAAACGTTAAAAAATACAGTTCACCTCCATATGACACAACAGGGGATGGCCCCCCCAAATCAGAATGAATATAGTCTAAAACATCTTTACTATTATGATTTCCAACTTTAAATCTCTGTTTACACTGTTTTCCATACACACAATGTTTACATAAATCTAACTTCAAGGATTTCAGATCGGGAAGAGATTTACGTTTCATCAGTATCTGAAGACCTTTCTCGCTCATATGACCCAATCGTTGATGCCATAGACGAGCACCTGCTTCTTCCTTTTCTGATGCAACCGCTGCTTCACTGATCTAAGTACTTCCTTTTAACCTGTAAAGATTTCCGACCTTTTCTGCCTTCATAACCACAAGGGCTTCTTTAAAGACTTTCAAGACACCATCCTGACCTGTAAACTTATAACTATCTGAATCCAACACTCCCAAAGAAATCAATTTTTTCTTCAAATTAGGTACATGTCTAACACTAGTTAACGTTCTAACTGTGTTATCATACATCTTAATCCTGATATCTCCCATCCCAACAGTCTGACATGACACATTGTTACCCATAAACACAGAACTACCATTTACATTTTTATACGAGGTAAACCAATTTCTATGTGGGCACATGTGATGCAAAGCACTAGAGTCTAACAACCAACTATCTAAACCCTGAGAGACATTACATTCAGGTGAAGTTTCATCTATCATACATAATTCTTCAGCAGATAAAACTTCGTCTATCATACTTGAATCGACCTGATTCGCTTCCTTCTTCGGGTTTTTGGATTCCTTTCGTTTCCAACAGTCCTTCTTCAAGTGTCCAATTTTATTGCAGTTCCAACATTTTTCCTTACACTTCTTTCCCTTCGATTTTGATCTAGAAGACCCCCTTGTTTTTTTTCCTCTTTCCTTTGAGCGTCCTCTAGTTACCATGGCTTCTGATGCAGCTGTTTCAGTGCTGGATTTCCTTCGTACTTCTTCAGATAGGAGAGCTCCCACGACTGATTCAAACTTCAAAGAATCAGCAGTGCTCAAGCTGATTGAAGTTACGAAGTGATCCCATGATTCAGGCAGAGAACACAGCGAGGTTATGGCTTTATCTTCTTCCTTTATTTTAACTTCCAGATCTATTAATTGACATATTAGTGTATTAAAAACATTCAAATGTTCTGCAACGTTTGAACTTTCTTTCATTCGAAGACTGTATAACTGTCTTTTCAGATAAATTCTATTGGTTAATGACTTTGTCATATAGAGTTTTTCAAGTTTTTCCCACAATCCTGAAGCTGTAGTCTCTTCAACAATATTGAAGAGAACTTCATCCGCTAGGAATAACCGGATGGTACTGAGAGCTTGGGCATCCAAGTCCTCCCAGTCTGAAGTAGTCATGGTAGCAGGTTTCTTAGTTTCCCCATCCAATGCCTTGTGCAACCCTTGTTGCACAAGCAAATCCCTAACCTTCAATTTCCAAAGAGCAAAATTGCTCTTTCCAGTGAATTTCTCCACCTCGAATTTCACATTCGACATCTTGGCCATTTTGTTCTTCTCCTAGGGTTTCAGTCTTTTCAGCAAAGGTTTATATTTCCTTATTTTCCAATGAAAGTTTTTCCTTCAACTAAGGTGTATATTTTCTTATTTCTCCAAAAAAAAATTCAATTTAAATAGAAAAACCCTTTAAAAAAAAAAAACTTTTTTTCTCCTTTCCTTTAATAAAAAAAATCTGTCTTCTTTTTCTTCAATTTCACACATTCACCCCTTTATTTAAAAAAATTATGAAACAAGATTTGTCTCAAAACTTAAAAAAAAATACCCGAATTTCTTTTGCTAATAGAAATCCTCTTTTCTGGTTTTCTTCAAGCAACCAGCACTGGCAGCATGCAGAGAATAGTTCTATTGGTTCTACTAGATAGCTTCCTCAGCCATGCAGAGAACATCTTCACGCTCCAAACCACCCAACGAATTTGTTCCACGCTTTTCCACACTTCCACGCTCAGCCTTTGACATACGCAGAGACACCAGGCAGATGAGGGTTCTGAACGGGCACAACAGTCAGCGAATGTTTGGCAAACATGCAGGCAGATGGTTTTCTTTGCACGCAAACTGTTTTTCTTGCACGCAGAGGTCACACCTTCCCAGTGTATTGTTTCTTGCACACCTCACGCAGACTATTGTTTCTTCTCACACAAAAAAACACACAGCTACTTCGACGGCTGCACACGCAGATTCCTTGACGGCTTCTCAATAGCCTGATTAGGGCCAGCAACGGCTCCACGCAGAGAGCACTCCTTGTAAACTGTTCCACGTTGGTTCACACGCAAATAACACCCAGCAACTTCATGCCTTTCGCTTTTACGCAAATACTTAACAGCAGGTCCTTCTCTTACGTAGGGCAGGTTGCTCGCTCAGCCCCACACTCAGCCACATGCTGAAACTATTTTTTTTCCTCCACAGGTAGATTCACGCTCACGCTATGATACCAATTGTTGAATGAATATGGAAATAATGAAGAAAAGAAACTAAACTCATTCAGTTATACATTGACCAAGAAAAGAAACTGAATACAAACACATGCAAATAGACACTCATGATTTATGTGGTAAAACCTCGACAGGGAGTCAAGGAAACATCCACGGGGCAAGGGATTAGAATTTATTAATTCAACAATGATTCTCCACATGTACATTTCACGGGCATTCACTAGTTTTATATCATCGACCTCCATTACGTAACTGACATTTCGGTATAAAAGTGACTAGTTACATTTTACCCAAAATTACTAATTCATTGTCAAACTAACACCTAGCACGTACCCAGCAGAAGAATATTATTTTGGGACCCAAAACAATTGCTATACCCTAGGGATTTGAATACTCGATCAAGGATGAAAGAGGCTATGAGTTCAACTCTAGATTTAAACTCTTGTGAAACTCGGTCCAAACTTTGATCTAGATCTAGATTATTTTTGTTGACATACTCTTACGCACTCCAGTTCCAGCGGCGATATCAGCTTGGATGACACATTGTCGGATTCATTCGGGAGCGAGAACCTTCACTGGACTCAAGATAAGGCTGGTGAAGATAGAGTTCATCTTTTGGTATCTAAGGAGCATGGTTGGCTCTTTGTGGGTATTTATGATGGCTTTAATGGCCCTGATGCCCTGGATTACCTTCTCAGCAATCTCTATACTTCGATTTATAGAGAATTGACAGGATTGATCTGGGATTATCCCGGTTTAGACAAACTCAATACAGAAACTGATAGTAAACAAGAGAGCTTTTACTTACAGGTTCACGTATTGAACTTTTGTTCAGATGTATTGAACAGGTTAAAAACCGTACAGCTATACTCCCCTGCAAATGCAAGTAAAATTCGGCCCCAACACTACCATTACCCTCCACGTCGATAATCCAAACGGAAAAGTGGCAATGGATTATGAATCGCTAGAATTCGAACTCTAGTTTGAGAGGCACGCCAGTTCGTCCCTTTCTCACAGTTGCTGAAGAACTCCTTCTAGCCACAATATCTTATTTCCATTGGGCTCAATATGGTAGAGAGAAGCTCCGATACCAATTGAAGAAAACTAAACCAATAATAATAAAACACTCGCACACAAAAAAATAAATATACAAAAACCAGACAGGGCGGACAAGGGGGAGAGCCATCATTGGTCTGTCATGCTCATGTATTTTTCATTATTCAAATAATTTAATAATACATTTAAATACATAAGTAAGTGGTCTTAAGATAGTGCGTCTATTTTACACTGACTTGGTTGAAACAATTTCTCAACTTACACACTAATTTAGGGGAGCTAGTTGGAGAGAATCTCTCATCCAAACTAGACTCTTTAGTTTGAGGAATTCTCATGATTTTATTTATTTAATTTAATAATTGGATTTATTATTGATTTTTAAGAGAGTGAGGCTACCAGTTTTATGATATATGTTGAACATTTCATATATTTTAATGCTATTTATATGGTGCACGTGGGAAGAGTTACGATATATGTTTTATTATTATTTCTATAATTAATAAATGTTTACAATATACTTTTAATATAATTACATACTATAATTATAATATATATTTTAAATATAACGCTTTAAAAAATAAAACAACTCACACTAAGTCAAGCACGAGAGGCAATGACAATCAAAGAAACTCACACTAAGTCAAGCACGAGAGGGAATGTTGGAAAATCACTCTCCTCAAATGCAGCAGAACCGCGTCTCACAAGAGGCCGGAAATCCAATAAGGAAAAATGAGAATGTGAAGCGGATGTCAATTTAGCTTCGGGATTCCAACTTTGTGTAGACTCCTATATCCATCTTAACTCTAGATATACCAAGCGTGGAGAGGGATCAAATCTCTTCAAATGCAAACCTCTTTTAGAATAAAAAGGTATCTGATCCCTCTTGGTCCTTGGTAGATCAATAGTTAAGATGGATCTTGGCGGGTTAATAAATAACTACATAATATAGATTAAAATTATAATTACATAGTCCTTTATATTCTACTTATACAACTTTATAAAACATATTATAAAATACATATATACATGTTATTATCATGTCATGGATGTGAGGTCTCGAAGATGAACCAAGTTACCCGGGCAATAAAAATACTCTAAACCTTCAAGAAACCATAACTTCCAATCTGGAGGTTGACCGCTAAAGATTAGTTTTAGCCAAAAGTGACCTTGGAAACTATAGTTGCAACTCTTGGAAGGTTCAAGCTTGCACATGTTTTACAGGTGGCTTCTCGGATTTGATCTTGCAGATTGATTTTCCTCTGCAAACTATGGAGGAGGTGGTTTTATTCAAAGCTTTGCTACAGGCACAAAAACTATGAGGGCCTTCTTCTCCCTCAAAAAATTTGTGAAGAAATTAGTTGAGAATACGAATGTGGAACTCTCTTCGCCAGATCCATTCAAGAGAGCCTTAACCGTCTCAAAAAAAAACATTGGTCGACAATTTTATGGGATTATGTCCAAATCTAAAAGTTGTTGAATCCTGAATCAAGGAACAATGGACTCCCAAGCTTCAAGGTCAGGTAACTTTCTTTGTAGTAGGCAAGGGTTTCTATGTTTTTCTATTCGTTAATAAATTGGACAAAGATATGATTTTCAGATCAAGGTCGTATTTTATGGGGACCAAAGGCCTCTTTATCTCCCCATGGACTCTAGATTTCAATCCAAATTATGAAATTACTTCTGTGTTGGTGTGGATTTAGCTGCCTCACCTCCTTTTGAATCTTTGGGGACCTGATGCACTAAAAGAGATTAGAAACAAGCTGGGTCGCTATCTGGATAAAGTACAACCAAAAGGAGGCCAATTTTCTTATGCTCACATTTGTGTCAAAGTAAATCTCTCTGAAGGTTTACTGTAGACCCTAAAAATAATTTTAGGGGAATGGAGCAATATTTAGGAATTGGACTATGAACATTTTCCCTTCAAATGCATCATCTATCATTCTCATGGGAACTTTGCTAAAAAATTCCCTCATCAAAAAAAGGATGAGCAAGCCCAAGCCCCTGTCTCTAAAGAAGGGCAAGCCCATGCCCCCATATCTAATGAGGGAAATTTTCAACCAGTTCAAAAGCGAAGGAATAATCAACAGAACAAGGTTGCAGCTCCAAAGAAATCCGTCGAAGAAGTTCCTAAACCTTCCCTCAACAAAAATTCTTTTGAGGCTCTTCAAGAACTAGAACAAGACAAAATTACTCCTCTGGATAAACCCCAAAGGAGGATCAAGGAAACTTAGTAGTGTCGAGGGAGAATGAAGATAAGTCTCCTTCAACAGTTATCTCTTCAGATGCAGAATCACGTTTTGCGGTAAAAGTATAAACAATGTCAAACTCTGAGCTTGTGGAGATGAGTAGATCTACTCCAACGTTTTACAAAAAAACTACGACAATCAAAGAATTTCACACTAAGTCAAGCACGAGAGGCAATGTTGGACAATCACTCTCCTCAAATGTAGCATAACTACCTCTCACAAGAGGTTAGAAATCCCACAAGGAAAAACAAGAATGTGAAACGGATATCAATTTAGCGTGAGGATCCCAACTTCGTGTAGACTCCTTGTTGCAAAAGTCTCCCAAATAAGTCAATGTATTGTTTCTGCATATTATTATGTTTGCAATTTGTAAGAATTTACTCTTGTAATCATAAGGAAAGTCTTAGTTGTAGAAACTGTGGAAGATACCGAGATTTGTCTCCTAAAATCTTAATCAATTTCTTAATAAAAAAGCCTTCCAAAAATAATACAAATGTAAAAAAAACATATTTAATAAAACCCGAGATTTGTTTCCTAAAATTTTAATCAATTTCTTAATAAAAAAAACCTTCCAAAAATAATACAAATGTAAAAAAAACATATTTAATAAAACCCTCTGGCTCATCCCTGTAAAAAAAAAAAAACTATGTACTCATTCCCATCGATGAAGTGCGCGTGGATTCCTTTTGGATTGCCTTTTTAATATGCTAAATATATAATGGGTAAAATTCATATCCGATATGTTAAAAGCATATATTTGTGTGAGAGAGGTTTTATGATATATGTTGAACATTTCATGTATGTCAATGTTTAATGTTATATATATGCTGCACGTGCGGGAGGGTTATGATAATATTATTTTTTTTATATATATAATTAATAAATGGTTTACAACAGGTTTAACATGTTTTTTTTTATATTACTAAATGTTTTACAATATATTAAATATAATACATATTAGAATTCGTAATATATGTTGCAAAGGAAACGCCGTAAGGCATAACTATGGGTCTTAAGGCATAAATATGGGTCTGAATGGGATATCTTTTTTATGAATCATTGATTGCCCATAGATTCTGGGGGTCATAGGATGCCGAGGGATGAGTTGCTTCTGAGTAAGAGGATTGAGAATGAGAAGAGAAATCACATTTTTTATATGACGTAGCACTTATTGCACCCAAATTTAGGAGTTAAAAAACTTCATATCCTTGAGGCGAGTTGTGAACTTCAAGCGCAGCGAGGGATCAAATCTTTTTAGATGCAAACTTCTTTTAGACTGAAAAGAGATTTGATCCCTCTTTGTCCTTGGTAGATCAATAGTTAAGATGAATCTAAGCAGGTTAATAAATAACTACATAATATAGATTAAAACTAAAATTACATAGTTCTTTATATTCTATTTATGCAACTTTATAAAACATATTATAAAATACATATATACATGTTATTATCATATCATGGAGGTGAGGTCTAGAAGATGAACCAAGTTACCTGGGTAGTAAAAATGCTCCAAACCTTCAAGAAACCACAACTTCCAATCTGGAGGTTGGAATTAGGAGAAATTTCAATAGTTGGTAAGTTTTCAGAGAGGCAAAAACGATGGATCAATAAGAGTTTAAAATCTAGGAAAATCAAAATCACTCGAAATTAAGGGGAGATGTTGAAGCCACAACACCCACCTAGGTTCAATTCTTGCATGTGACATGCTGAGTTCATAATGAATATTTATTAACATAAGGGCGAGATGCGAAAATCACCAGATTCTCTTAAACAACTATGAAGTTGTTCCTGCTATATGTTATTTTCATAATATATTTCATAATAGGTAGTAATTGTTCAACGCTTAAACATAGAAAAGTCTCTGTGCCTACGTTCAGTTTAAAGCAGTTGATTTTGAAGTTCTGTGTGTAGTGTTTAGTCTTTGAGTCTCCGCTCTCTCTGATATGGGATCTGCTACAATAGTCTATTTTTTTCATAATATATTTCATAATAGGTAGTAATTGTTCAACAATTAAACATAGAAAATCATTTTGAAAAAAAAAATAAAATAAATAAATTACATGCTTTCTTATTGTGAGTATGGGAGAAGCATGGGAGAAAGACCTCAGTGATTAAGGGCTTGGTTGAAGTCATGGTCCTAAAATGAAAGTCTCTATTTTTCAACCAAAATATTAGACAGAGTATGGTCTTGAATTATGAATGTTGAATCCACATAGAGATAATTGGTCCATCCTAAATTTGGGTTGCATAAAGGAGATGAAACCAGGACCCTTATAAGGGGATAAGTAAAAACTATGTTTTCTGATTCATGAATACTTAATTTAGATGAAATATGGACTCGAAACATGAGCCAACACCCACATTCTTAATGTAGCTTAGAAGGTCCATGTTATATATGGAACAAGGACCTTCATAAGGGGACCAAGTAGAAACCACAACCTTGATTAATTTGTGCTTGAATTCCAGTCCACATATTAGATGAAGTATGGCCTTGAAACATAAAATTTGATATCCAAAATCTCATTGTAGCTTGAGAGGTCCACAATAAGTTATTCTAAGGAGCATAGACAAAGACCTTAGGAATTCAAGGTTAGAAAAAATCTATGGTATAGATTCCCTACTCTCATTAATTACCCAAATATTAGATGAATTATGAACTTAAAATACAAATGTTGACACTCACATTCTTGTTGAGGTTTATAAAGTCCACACTATGACCAATATCATCTAAAATACATAAGTGAAGACCTTAGATCATCTATGGTCTAGAGACAATTTATAAACTTGATTCTCTTAATAATAACTGTGAATCTCGCTATTAGTGTGTGGAATCTTCAAAGCATCTTAGTGTAATATTATTAATAGTTTTAACTAAAGTAAACATATTTGATTGTAATATTGTTTTTTTTAAGAAAAATGTCATGGGAACCAAGCTATGTTTCCCCACATATGTGGATTGCATCCCTAATAAACCCATCAACATACATTAGTATACCTCATCTAGGGGATTCAAACCAAGCACCTAGAAGCATGGAACTAACCAAATGCCTTGTAACATTGGTGACAATAGATTGAGATAATCTATTGGGCTCATATTTCACTGTTACTTTTGCTTGATGCTGAATAAATACAATTTTGACTATATTTGATGACTTAAATGCCTAATAATAAACATTTTAATTATCAAATTCTAAAACTTCTCATTATTACTTTAGTATATACAGTACGATAAAAGTTAATTTCTAAAACTACATCCTTCCTATCTTTATCTCTTTTTTCAAGATAACACTGCTTATATTTTAACTAGAGTGAAGGAGTCATTTTCACCAAACCATCCCTAACTTGCTAGTGTAATATATTCTTACTTCAACTCCAAATTTAAATAAATTACAAGGTTGAAATAAAATCCAACACCCACTTATCATTATGTCTTAAAAGTTCTTGCAATTTTTATGTTATCAAATACCACATAAAACAAAGAACTTCATAAATAAATGAACTTGATAAATAAATGGTAGCATATTCATGATTTTGCTTGATATATGTTTGATTTTCAACTAAAATATATTAGAAATATAAATTTGATACTCAATGTCACCCGACTTAAAAATTTACACCTAAAAATCTCAAAATTTAAAATTATAACCAATTTATAATTTTAATTATTTGGTCTTTAATAAAAATAATATTAAATAAAAAATTGTACACCTATCATAAAAAATATAATGAAATTTCAAAAATTAATATAATTTATATTTTTAATTATTTGATCTTTAATATAAAAAATAAATATAAATAAAATAAAACTTGAAGTAAAATAGATTTTATTTTGAAAAAATCACAAATCTACGAACATAAAACAAACCGTAAAATAAAACATATATATATATAAAAATTAGTGCTGTGGGAATTTTGAGCATTTATCATTTCTTTTATAAGTTTAATAATAATTAAATATAATTCTTTATAAGTTTAGAATAAAATTAAATATAAGCTATTCAGTATTATTTAAAATCACGTGCAACTAAAATTTATAATTAATTATTAATAAATTATTACTAATGTAAATTTCATCCATCTTTACAATTACATCAACTTTAAAGTAAGAAACTAAATTATATGAATTACATTTTTTTCTTTTCCTAAAACTATAATCACATAGATATCTTTCCCTCTCAAATAACACTTTCAAAGACATTAAATTTCAATTAAAGAACTTTATTCTACCATTAAAATGTGTTCATATCCACCAAGGTTAGGTTATCAATCTGAGAAGCTGGTATGTACTAACAACGTTTCAGTAGCAAGATAGCAAGATTTTGCGAGTGTTGTGAGTGAGAATATTAAAGATTCATTCTTTCTATTTTGAGCCTGGGAAAAAATGTCTATTGTCTGAGCTCCTGAGAAGTCGAGCTACCAAGATGCTGAGATCCCAAGACCTCCAATCGGGTGCCTCGATTGCCTGTTCATTCTTTCTACGGAGACCACAATGAGAACCAATCCCCTTTGATTCTGTGTTGGGTTCTTATGGTGGCCACGTTCCGCACTTTCCACACTCCATTTTTCCGGGTTTGTCTCTTTCACCTATTTTTGTCTCGTGCACCTTCCATATTGTATCACCTTCCGCACTTTCACAGACTATCCTGTCCTGGTGCGCCCTGATAGGGCCGTTGTTGAGGCCAATCATTTTTGTGGAGGGGGCACATGATCTATGGACACGTTCCTTCTGTCTTGACACATTCCTTTGAATTATCCTCCAGCATATTTCGACCGACACCTAGCTATATACGTGTTGGCTTATCGATTAACCATACATTAACGACGTCCACTATAAGGAGGGGCAGTTTTTGGTTTCAGAAGTTTTTTTCTCCTTTTTCTATCCGCCCTGTGCGCTCCTACGCAGGGTCGGGGTCGTGGGATATATGGACTATGTCGTCTATTTTGTCTCTCTCCTGCCACCTTTTTCCTTTCGTCCCTTGTATCTCTGGGTTCTGTGGAGGTTTTGGATCAAATCGTTTTTGGACCAAATGACGTTATTTCTCAGCAGCATTCTGCATTTCACAAGGTTTCAACATATTTTTCTAGGTCAGTTTGACAGCTCCTTATTTTCCATACAAATGTGGATTTTGTGAAACGTATGCATATTGTCATAGTTTATGTTTTTCCTCACTGCAACATGTATCATTTCCTCGGAAAGTTATGTCGTTCATAGTTATCTGTTAATGGAAATTCTATATGGTTTGAGGGACCTCTGTCATAGAATTACATGGTATCTAAATATCTATGTTATATCAAAGCCATGTTTAGACTTTAGCTTCAAGATCGATCAATGGTGGCGTAAATGTAGTTATTGTTTCTGATGTTGCATCGTATTACCTTGTTTCACTTAAGTCTTGTGTATATCGGTTCCATTGTATCCTCTTGGTAGACTTAAGATTTTCTGGTCTTGCCATATCTAATGTGTGCTAATTCCTCTGGTTTTTCTGGGAGTTCGGTCAGTTTTTTCAGAGTCTTGGTCGGATTTTGGCCATCTCTATTTTTCGGATTCCAGGGGGTTGGGGTTCCTGGACACTACTTGCGAATTTACTCATCCACCTACTTCTCGTCGTCATTGTCTTTCTGGATTATTCCCCGTATCTGCATATTCGCCAGTCTTTAAATTAGGGACTATCATTGATCTTTCCGAGGGGTTCTCACTCATGCGTATAGATTTGGGATAATCCTTCCCTGTCTCCCGGTCAATGCTTCTGTTTCTGGATTTGAATGTTTTTGTTAGATAGTCACATCCTATTGATGTTTTGTTATTCCCTAGACCCATTATAGGATCAAACCTCTTTCTGGTCTTTGACTTGGTTTTATCTTGAACGTACTATCATTAATTGAGGTTAAGGTCGTTTGTCAGTGTTTCCAATATAGTGTCAAGAATTGACTATCCCGAAGTGTTTCTTTCTTCTGCCGATAGATTTGAATATCTTGTCCCTATCTCTTTGTCTTGTCGTCCTTTCAAGTGGTGTGCTTTCCATTCATCTGGATGACATGCAGATCTTTCTAGTTGAATCTGACACGTCAGACATGGTGTGGGCTGCCATGGAGGCAGAGGCTCTCCACTATGGCACTATCAAACCGTCTTGTTGGCAATCTTATTTGGCGGAACATCTGATTCATCAGCCTCATAAACAGAACCTTGGGGTTGACGATCATGTTTTTCAGCGGCTCAAACACAATCAACATTTTGCTAAGATTACTCCACCTCCACCGGCTATTTGCCTGGACAGTGTCTTTCTGGCAGACCGCATTGCTAGTTTGCAATCCCATGCTCTGATAGGAAAATGACATTTTCTTGATATGGAAGACGCCCAGATGAGGACTTGGCTTGGATCCAAATGGCGCCCCTTGATACATCCCTACTATTGTCAGGTTGATGAAGAACTGGTACGATTTTCACTTCTTGAAAGTAAAAGATCTGGACACCATATGGGCTCTCCCTTGGGTTCACGGAAAAAGTTTTCTGGCCCTGTACAAATGGTATCTTGGCTTCAACCCATTGTGGAACACCCCACAAAATAATTTGATATGGGTCAAGCTGCATGCCCTCCCTATTGAGCTATGGACAAAGGAATCACTTTCTCACATTGGAAACGCCATTGGGAAATTTGTGTATGTAGATCCCAAGTGCTTAGGCGCCAAGGACAAGCGGGTGGCATGGATCCTGATCGAGAAAGAGTACAGAGGCAGCTTTCCTGATCATATTGATCTTGTTTGGGGTGAATTATCAATACACCAAATGCTTGATTACTGGGGTGTTCCATTCCGATGCTTCCTCTATAACAAAACTGGTCACCTGAAAGGGAACTGCCCTCGTCACCCATCCGGGAAGGCAAATAGAAAGGATTTCCATGTCGAATCACACGCTCGTGCCACGGATAAGGTTTTCTGCGATGCAGGTGGAGAAAGAAATAATTTAAAAGGGTCATCCTCTATTGCTGATAAATCGTCCTCGGTTCTGTCTAATAGTTTTTCAATTCCGTGAGACCCTTCATGTGGTACTTCCCAACGGCTCTCCATTACACCAAAATATCCGAAGACTACTCCCCTTACCTTTCCGAGATCACTGTCCATGGATAATTTAGTTCTTTCGGGTGCTCAGGTAATGTTCTCGCAACCCCATCCCCCGGAACCCTCTCCGAGGGTGGCCATAAAATCTCCTATGCTTGTTCCTCATCTAAATTCTATCCTTGATTCAAACCCAAACATTACTATCATTCCATCCTCATCTTCATCACCTGTCAATGTCGGATCTGTTTCCATGGACAAAACACCCTCCCCGATTTATCGTCGTGCCACCACTCAAATACAAGTCTGTTTTAAAAGGTAAAATTTCAGTGATATTGGTCACTCCTCCAACCTCACCTATTACATCCCCTATAAATTCTAATGGCAGTGATCTTGACATGCTATTGCGTAGAGAATCTCTCCACCTCCATCCTCTAACCATTCATAAGCCGAGAAAGTCTTCCTCACCTGTCAATAGCCCCACTTCGGTGGGGAATATCACGGTTAGAAGGAAACTGAACAGGGTAGTAGGCATTTCCGAGGTAGGAAGGGTATATACAAAATTGATCTACAAGAAACATCCCTTGTAAACATTCCTATTTTTGATCTGGCAGGAAGCGGGCCTCTTAGAGCAAGTATGCTTGGGGATAGGGCCTCATGATTAAAATTCTCTCTATGAATATAAGGGGTCTAGTGGCGGACCCGGAATTTTTGGCTCTAAAAAATTTATTTCTTACTTCCGACTCAAAAATTATCCTTATATAAGAAACTATGCATGATCTGCTAGAAACTATTGCCCATTTCAGACGCATGTTCCCTACATGGCATATTTCGACGATGGAGGTGTCTGGGCTATTTGGGGGTTTGGTTGTTTTATGGGACCCATTTTGGATCTCGGCCAGGACCTTTCGCTGTTTAGATGGTATCTTGATTCTTGCAAAATTCCGGGGTATGGCTGCCCCTGTTCATATCCTGAACGTTTATGTCCCATATAAGGATCTCACAACTTACTGGAATCGGTTCCTAGCCTCAGAGATTATGGAGATAGATTCACTCTTAATTGTAGGGGATTTAAATTGCTTGTTAAGCTCTGACGAAATGTGGGGAAAAGGCAGAAAAATTGATCCTGTGGGAGGATCCATCAGGGAAGCTCTCCTCCAATATAATTTTGTAGATATTAGCCCATCTATATTAGCTCCTACATGGGATAATGGGAGGACAAGGTATGCATACATTGCCAAGAGATTAGATCGTTTCATTATTCATGACAGGCTGATAGAGCATCTTGGTTTACCCACTTCTAGTATTCTCCCTTGTTTTATTTTCGACCACAGGCCTATATCCTTGCAATGGATGGCTTTGAATCACAGGAAGGATTATCCTTTCAAGTTTAACAGGATATGGTTAGAGGATGATGGTTTCAACAATATTGTCCAGGAAACTTCGTTGTCATATAAGCCACAAGATACGTATTCATAGACTGAATCATTGTTAAGCCGCATGGCTTGCCTTCGAAAAAATGTAAAAGAATGGCAAGCTTATAAGAAACATTCTAATAGATTAGAACTACATGAGATTAATAAGGAACTTGAAAGCATCACCAAATGTATGTCTGATCACAAAATATCATGGGATGTGCGTTCTCGGATATGGGAGTTGGAAAAAAAGAAACAGAATCTCCTGGCCATTGAAGAAGCGACCTAAAGACTAAAAAGCCGGGCCATTTGGTTAAAGGAGGGTGACAAGAATACTAAATTTTTCCACCGATTTGCTAATAAAAGATGGGAATCTAATGCTATATGGGAAATTAAGAATGATGAGGGCCTTCTGCCGCACTCACATGATGAGATTTCTAAAGAAGCTATAAAATGTTTTCAGAATGCATATAGAAGGGATCGAGACATTGGGATGGATGATATCATATGGGGTATTGAGCCTTTCCCTCCATGTTCGATATTAACAAAATGATCGATTATATGTTGTATTCACGGAGGAAGAACTATTGTATGTCATGAAATCTTTCAAAAAAGACAAATGCCCTGGTCCAGATGGATGAACCATTTACATTTTCATTCATTTTTTCAATCTGATGAAAAATGATATCTTGGGTATGATTGAGGAGTCCATAATAAGGGGCAACATAAATCACGTTATATCATCTACTTACATTTCCTTGATTCCTAAGAAAAAGGCTTCTCTCACCTTTTCAGACTATAGACCTATATCCCGATGCAACACCATATATAAAATCATTTCGAAAATCATTGCAGGAAGGATCTGGGGCATCTTGTTTAGTTTTTTTTCCCGTGAGTAGCACGGTTTCTTAATAGGCAGGAATATCTTGGAACCTGTGGCTATCACTCAAGAATGTCTCAATTCTATACATTCCAAAAAAATTGATGCTGCCATCCTCAAAATAGACCTTAAAAAAGCCTATGACTGTCTTGACTGAGGATTTTTGCGGTGCCTCATTAAAATTGGGCTTAATAATCAATGCACTAACTGGATTATGGCCTGTATGGAGAATGTCAATTATGTCATTCTCATAAATGGTATTTCTACTCCTTTCTTCTCAGTTGCCAGGGGCCTCCGTCAGGGATGTTCCCTTTCTCCCCTCTTGTTCATCCTCGTTATGGATTCGTTTAGCTTTCATATAAAAAGGGTTGTTTGCGAGGGTTATTGCCGTCCTCTTACTATCAACAGGGGTAACATTTTTTCGCATAATCTTTTTGTGGACGACATGTTTATTTTTTCCATGCTCTGTAGAAAAACCTGGATTAATTTGCATGAGATATTAATTACTTTCAAAGGGCCACTGGACTACGTATAAATGAAGGTAAATCATCTTTTCATCATGGGGATGTTAATATGGAAGAAATGTAATACCTCACATAACTCTTCAATATTAAAGCTAAATCAATAAAAGAGGGAATGAAATATTTGGGCTATCATTTGAAGCAATAGGTTATTCTTCTACAGATTGGACATGGATCCTTAACAGATTCTACAAAAGAATTGTAGGTGGGAGTATAAATGTCTCTCATTGGTAGGAAGGATGATTCTAACACAATATGTTCTCGCTTAGCTCTTAGTCTATTAGACCCACTTATTTTACATTCCGGCCAACATCGTTCAAAAACTTAATAAGTTAATGTCATTCTTCATATGGGGGGTTGTAAGGAAAAAAGGAAATTCCACCTGTCCAAGCTTACAAACCTTACCCTCCCAAAAAAGATGGGGGGTTGGGGTATTATGGACCTTCGAAAATTTGGTTTGGCCTCGTTGTGTAAATCATTATGGAAAGCTATATTTGGAAACAGTATATGGAGTAATGCAATCAGAATAAAATACTTAGGGAACAAAGATTTTTCTTTTTGGTTCAGGTACAGTTCATTTGGGCCTACTCGTGGATCTGCTATATGGAGGAGTTTTCATAAGATCCAACGTTTCTTTTTCAAAAACCTTGTGTGGAAATTACAGTCTGGGAATAACATTCTTATTGGTCTTGATCTTTTCATGGGAGGAGAAGAAGTTTCGCCTATTCCTCATCAGCTTTTACATATTCTCCATTAAAAAGGTATTTTTTATTGGACATAGGTTATACACGAATGGCAGGGTCCTATTCGAAGCTGTAAATCTGCTAATGGTTTGGGCCTTATTGGTCTAGTCGCATCTCAATTGAATATGATTATCTGGAAAATAAAGAACAGTGGTATCTACAGAACTGAAGAAGAGGACGACATTGTCTGGCAGGGTAGGGGTGGTAAGATAAATGTTCTTGTTAAAGATATATATCTCTCCATAATAGAGGAACAATATACTTGTGCCGATAACATATTTCCATTTTCATTCTGGAAGTCTGGGTGCCCAAACAAGATTATCTTATTCTCATGGCTAGTGTATCACAACAAAAATCTCACTTGGGACAACCTACAAAAGAAGAATTGGCACGGCCTTACTATTTGCTCTATTTGCCTATCTGAGTCAGAGGACAATCTGCACATCCTTCTAAATTGCTACCACACAGGTTCTATGGAAGAAACTGGCCTCATATTTTGGGTTCAATTACAACACTCATTCATCCATTAAAGTTGCATTTGAATGGTGGAGTAAATATAAAGTGATATGGAGGCCTATCCCTCTAATTGTGTTCTGGTACATTTGGAAATGGAGGAATAAGGTCATTTTCCAAGACTACAAGGAGAATTTCAAGAACTTATTTGACCAAATCATCTCCTTATATCTCACTCTCCTTCCCTACATTCCCTAGCAAGTGAATGGAAAATCAAATGAGTCTTCCCTTTCTCTATTGTTATATCCGAGGGTTCACTTTGATGGAGCAACGAAAGATGGTATTTGTGCATGTGGAGTGTACATAAATATTCTGGAGGACCAGCACTATGCAATATATTGGAACAGGGATGTAGGGACTAACAATAAAGCTGAAGCCATGGCATTATACGGACTTCTATTTTTCTGCTCTTTCCTGAATATTGGCACCTTTTGGATCTATAGTGACTCAAAAATCTTTATAGATCATGTTATCGGCAAACATTCCATTAACAATGCCAATCTCACCGGATGGATGCATAAAATCTCCTCTATCTGGAAATCTTCAAAGAAATACTCCATCGCCTATGTCAAATGCTCCCAGAATATGATCTCTGATGAATTATCAAAGAAGGGCCTGCTTTCTCGATGCGGAATATGGAACTTGAGCATCACAGTGGGGTCTGTCACACATCAAATTCAACATTTCTCAATGCCGGCTATATTAAATATGCAACAATGTCCTGGTATGTATCATGAACCTGTCTATCTATCAACTGTAACATGCTCAGATACCACGTTTTGTTTCATATCACTGATTGTGGGTTTATTACTCTTTTTTCTTATTGTATATGTATTTCCGTATATGCTTGTCATGTTTTCCATATGTTATATGGCAGAGGCAAATTTTGCTTTTATTTTCCCTATAACATACTTTTCTGTACCAAAATTATATATAGTATATACAACTTTTTTTCGTACTGGAAAAAAATAAATAATATTGGGATTGGAGTCGATAGATTCATACCCTATAGACATGTCATTACAAGGATACCCAGTTAAGCTGCAAGCATATAGTTTGTTAGGAATTAACTGTAACCCAATGTAGAAAACAATTCGAGTGAACATCCAAAGCCATATCTTTCATAGCAAACCATTAAAAAAAATATAGCACCCTATCATAGTTACACTTACAAGAAGTTAAGCGAATAATCCCACACATCCCAGATTCATAACATTTTCCACTATACTAGAATGTTAAAATCAACGACACTATTGTCAACCTTCAATTTAATAATTTAAAGCACGATTAAGGTTGAATTTAACAGCCATGGGTTATGAGTTTAGTGATAAAGGCTTTTTTTATGTGGGTGGGGTGTGTTTATATAATTTAATATCCAAAAATGATTAGCAATTACATTTCTCTTAAGGATAAAAATATCTTAAATATGTATTCTTAGTTTACCACTTCAAGACAATTTTACCATTTCACCGATGTCAACGTTCAATTCAATAATTTAAAGCACGATTGAGGTTGAAGTTAACAACCATGGGTCATGAGGCTAGTGATAAAGGCGTTTTCGAGTTGGTGGGGTTTATTTATATAATATAATATTAAAAAAATCAGCCATTGCATTTCTCTTCGATGATTTCAAGGAAGGGTAGTTTAACTTTTTCTGGGATGAGATGGA
>APFE031069737.1:48572-65399 GCA_000404065.3 Pinus taeda
TGACAAAGCATTCTGCAGCGTGGAATGCCGTTACCAACAGATCTTGATGGATGAACACATGGAAACATTTCCCTCTTCTTCACCATCATGGTCATGTACAGCTGCAAAATTTTCTTAACCACTATGGACCCTACGGTATAAGAGAGGCACAAGAACTGTCCATTTTTAAGTTCAATTTCCCTCTAAATTTTCGAAGGCCATATACAGGGATTTAGCCCAAAAACTTCCCACTGTACATGAGTTTCTTAACAAGGTACAAGCCTATAGTTAATGGCATAGAAATCTAGAAGGTCGGAAGAGTAGAGGCAGACTCGAAGGGAGTTTTGGCATATTCAAGGCATATGCTCTTCTGATTTATTTTGAAGGATGAAATGGCAATTACAGTAGAAAGCCATATGCATTTATATTTGGTATAATGACTGAGGATAGTCCTGATGTTTGAGAGAATATTGGTTAAGGATATTACAGATTTCTCATATGTTTTCCACAGATTGTTATCAGAACTCAGCGCTAAATGCTGAGAACTTGAGCTTAATATCTGTAGTGTTTTGTTTGAGGATGAATAGTACATTGGAGAATGACACTTTTTGTCTCTCTTGTTACTGCACAGTATATTGGAAGGATGATATTTTGTTTTGAAGTTTGACTGAGACTTGATATATTGAAGCTTTACATGTGTTCCCTTAATTTTGTTCCAGTGGATGCTATTGTTTTTAAATGTTACTTATCTCATACATAAGTAAGCAATACATGTTACTTACATCATACATAAGTAAGCAATACATGTTACTTTTGATTACAAAGGTGGAGGCATCCTACTGTGCACTTTTCCACTGGATCTGGCCAAGGAATATTCTCTAGAACCTAGTAAGTAGCCATTTTTTATAATTTTTTGGGCCACCATACATTCTCAAAGAAATGCTTAACAGATTATTTTTTCTGTCAATGGAGATAATAATGCTCGTGAAATTAAAATTTGCAAGTGTCTCTAACCAAAGACCTTGGTAGATTATTAACCAGGAGGAAGTCCTTAATGTGGAAGGAGCTCCAATTGTCCACAACTCTTTCAGCACGAGTATTGAACTATTTTCCGTATAATCAATGCCCCACCTCTTATTAGAGAGTGCCACAAAAAGGGCTCTAAGTCGAGGGGGAGGGTATATGGTACAAGTTGCAAGTGTCAAATGCAAAAATAGGCAGCTAGTTTCCATTAGGAAAACCATTTTTAAGCAGTTCCTTAGAGATTGCTACTTTATCAGAAGTTAGCAAAGCTGCTGTTTAATTTTTTCGAGGACATCCATTTTTAAACAGATCCTTAGAGATTGCTAGTTTATCGTAATTTAGCAAAGCTGTTTTTCAGGTCATTAATATTTAATTTATGAAGCAAGAGATATCAGAATCACTTCCTGCTTCTGCTAAAGTGGTTCTCAACTTTTATACACAAATTTTGTCAGAATGCTATGAGTCATGCATTGGACCGAAATATTATGTCAGACAATAAACTCTTGTTACTAGACAAATTATTACTAACAGAGAGAAATATGATGTTAACAGAGACACAAAAATACAATGTTAACAGAGAGAAATATGATGTTAAGATCCTTTTTATATCCAATATTGGGGTTGGTCCCAGCTGTAGAAAACACGATGTCAGAAATTTTAGTGCATTAAGAGATATATGATGTTAAAGATCTTTCTTCGGAAATTTTGGTGCATTGAAAGAAATATGATGTTAAAGATTTTTTTTCTAATATGGGTTTTAGCTGTGGAAAAATTTTTGTCCTGGAGATGAACCATATTCGTTGGTTAAAATTTTGTCCTAGAGATGAACCATATTCGCTGGTTTGAAACAGGTCAACCAAATATTAGTAATGTGATTTCTTTCCGAAAATCTTCATGAATTAACAAGTAACAAGGAAAAATGATGCCAAAACAATTTTGTTGCATTGAGAAGGATATGCATTCCTGCATTATATTGATGCAACTTTACTAGGAGTCGAATTTGGAGCTTTTTGCTCTGCTTGGTTCTCCAAAGTGTCGGGATCTCTATGCATGCATCAGTGAAGTTCAAGGTAGCTGGGAGAATTGGCAGCAATGTGGGATGACTCTGTATCATTTGAAACCTCTAACACTACCAAAATTTTCTACGAAATCAAACTTTATTAAACCAGGGCAATGTTAAAAAATGGCCCCATAAAACTGCCCATAACAATACCACTGGTTCTTACAACTGCCTCTAGCGGAATTACTTATGTAGACTAGAAGCAGAAATAAGCAATTAAGATTGGCTTAGAAGTTCGGGCTCCATAACTGAAAAAGACTTAACTATCATATTACTTGAAACAACAAACAAGTCTTTGTTATAGGTTGTCATGAGATGTCAGCCAATATTTAGAGTCTAGACATCTGTCAATTGCGGCTATTTTTATCTGGATTGTCAGAGTATCAGATTTTGGAAATATTTCGAAATCTACAATATCAGATTTTCTAGAAATATTCCCAAATCTAATTAAATGTCAATTCAGTTTTATAGCCTCAACAACATATGACATGGATCACATCTCTCCCTGTACTTATCCCCACAGTTTCCACATTTACACATTCTCTCTCTCTCTCTTTGTAATATCAAAAGTAAGCTGTCACTGTCGTTCTCTCTTCTAACAGCTCCCCAAAACTGACATACAACAGGAACTAGATCCAGGTTCATCCCACTGCAGGTTGCACTGTTTGCACATCACTGAGGTACAAGTAAGCTCGGCAATCATGGCGCAGTCACAGTGAATAATGCAGGATTGCAACTTGACAGACCTCAAACCAGGCAGCAGTCATGGCCGGGGCAGGTGCAGGGAGAAGGAAGATTTGATCATGGACCACTCTTTCTTTCACATTTTCCCCTTGCATTAAAACTGCTTCCAAATACTTGTTTCCATATGATGCTCGACGCCCATCCGAGAAACAACCTATATGAATTTTTCATGCTCGGGCCTTTCTTATGGGCTAGTGTACGAAAACATCAAATGGGACATTTGGTGTATTGTGGATTATGGATGAATGTTAAGAATGTCACTTGGAATTAACGGCAGCAGAAGTGCAATAGATCTATTGGAAGTATTATACAAAATTTTGTTAGTTATTTCAATTTTAAGCTTTGAAATATATATTCAAATTGATTGTATATCAATTATTACTTTGTGAGCCATTAATTGTTTTATTTAAAAATTAACCAATACTAAAAAGATATTATTATTAAAATATCAAAAGAAATATAAAATTGAGGGTTTATTAACTTATTTTAATGTGGTTTATAATCTTGAGCTTTAATATATTAAATTTAGAGTTTATAATAAGAATTTTAGGGTTTATTGTATTCACTTTTATGATGCTAGGGTTTTGTATTAAAATTTAATATTGTGATATTGGAATGGTACATAAATTTATCCAACGCCACATTGCAACAATCTATTTGACAATCATTATGACATTGTTACACCACATTGCAATTTATTCAACCTCGCATTGCGAGATTACAAAATTGGTTTTAATTTAAGGTTTATAACGTTCGGGATTTTAATATTATGGTTTAATATTGGATTTATAATTTATAATAGCAAGGTTTGATATTGGAGCCTATAATATTAATCTTAGGGTTTATTATATTGGGTTTTATAATGTTAGGGCTTTATTTTAGGATTTAATACTGCAACAATGGAATGATACAAAAATATATCCAGTGTCCCATTACCTAAAAACCAATGTTCCACCAAGACTTTAGGATGGGGGACGCACAAGGGGGAAGTGTGGGAGTATCCATAGATTTTAAAGAAATTTAAGGGAGATAGAGAGACGTCAAGATATATACTTTTTTTTTTTAAATATATATACATATATAAAATTCAAATTCATATTCAATAATGAAATCATAAATATATTGATTCATAGATAATTGAATCAATAGATTTATGCTTTCATTATTGAATAGGAATTTGAATTTGATATATATACACACACACACACCTCAAATTCAAATTCCTATTCAATAATGAAAGCATAAATATATTGATTCATACATAATTGAATTAAATAATGAAATGCACTAATTCATATTCATCATTCACAGTGGTACATAATCATTCATGCTCATCATTTATCCATACACTATGAGATTCAATAATGAAATACATTGATCAATATTCATCATTCATCATTCTAGAATCTACATCGATTTATAAAATAAATTTATCATTCATCATTCTAGGATGTAAATTGTTTTAAAATTTAAATTCATCATTCATCGTTCTAAAATTTAATTGGTACTAAGAAAAATAGACTATACTAGATACCAATGTTATCGGAACTGAACCGATGATTGAACTAGAAAACCCTTTAAACTGAGAACTGGTCGAACTTGGTAAAAAAACTGGACCAAAAAACTAGTGGACCAAAAGCACTTAAAATATTCAAATTTCAAAGAAAAACATATATATTCATGTGCATCCATGTGAAGCCAAACCATTTATACACAAATAAGAAAAGGATCTCATTTATATATCATGTAAATGTGCACATAACCAAAATAGCACCAAGAGCAATCCATCTTTGAACAAAAAATACAAAATAGGCTCTAGATGGTCTCTAGCATAAAAAAAAAAATCATGCTACAACAAATACCTACATATCATCAAAAGCATTACCTATATTGGGATCTTCATCATTAGTATCACCCTCTAAGCATTAAAATGAGGTAGAAGAAAAGTAACATGTCAAGTCAAGATTTTGTTTGAGTGGTGGGGTACATTTGTAGTAGGATCATGATAGAGGAGTTCGACAACCCATGCCACTAACATCAAGGTACATAGAGAGCATGGTGCTCTTGATTAAATACTAGTTCCATACCCTCGTACATGACAAAATCCAATGGAGGGGTTGCAATCCTCCCAATATTGAAATTGTGAAAAAATGTAAGTCTGTTGGATTTTGAGTGAGATTTAAAATTCTACTTTCTCCATATGAAATCCAATGAGGCTGGAACCGCTTTTAAAATTCTTGAGTCATTTCTTGGTAATGTTAAAAATTTAAATAAAATATGAAAATGAAAGATAAAAGAGAGCACCACTTTTGGGGATACATGTCCTCCACACTAGGTAAACATTTCCCCTTGCATCTCCCAACATCTCTCCAAAAGGGGGACATGGGGAAATGTTTCCTTAGGCGTCCCCCCGTCCCGGATGTGTGGGAAATGTGGGGTGCTTACAACCCACCTTAAGGGGCGCGTCTTTGTGGAACACTGCTAAAAACCCAAAGGATCAATATTATAAACCCAAGGGATTATTAATATTAAACCTAAAAGCCTAAGGGTTTAATATTATAAACCTAAAAACCCAAGAGATTAATATTATAAACCCAAGGTATTAATAAACCCTGGGGGTTATTAATATTATAAACTCAAGGGATTAATATTAAAAACTCAATGAAAGGTACAAAATCTTTCCAATGTCGCAGTGCGACAAACATTATCTGAATACGACTATCAATCTGATAATCATTAAACCCTTGGTTTTATAATTTTTATCATAGAGTTTAATATTAATCCCTTGGGTTTATAATACTAATAATCCCTTGGGTTTATAATACTAATCCCTTTGGTTTATAATACTAATCCCTTGGGTTTATTAATCCTTTGGGTTTGTAGCATTAATTCCTTGGGTTTATAATATTTATCCCAAATTTTAATATTAATCCTTTGGGTTTATTAATCTCTTGGGTTTATAATATCAATTCCCTGGGTATATTAATCCCCTGGGTTTATAAAATTAATCCCATGGGTTTATCAATCCCTTGGGTTTATAATATTAATCTTAGGTTTTAATATATTAAACTTAGGGTTATAATCCTAGGGTTTATAATAAGAACTTAGGGTTTATTATATTGGGATTTATGATGTTAGGGTTTAATATGGTGACATTGGAATGGTACAAAACATATCCAACGCCGCATTGTGACAAACATTGTCTCAATATGACTATCAATATGACAATCATTGATCCCTTGGGTTTATAATATTATTCTGATAATCATTAATCCCTTGGGTTTATAATATGTTTCCCACGGTTTAATATTAATCATTTGGGTTTATAATATTAATACCTTGGGTTTATGAATCCATTGGGTTTATTAATATTAATAATTATTTGCATTTATAATAGTAATCCCTTGGGTTTATAATATGAATTCCTTGGGTTTATTAATCCCTTGGATTTATGATATTAATCCCAAGGGTTTATAATATTAATCCATTGGGTATATCGTATTATTGATAATATCAATAATGTTATCATATTATTATAATATAATAATAATTGTTATACATTATTATTATAATCTGTATTGTAATTATAATAATTTTTTAAATAATAATTTTTTTTTATAATATTATTACCATAATTATTATTTTGTTTTCTAAAAAATTCATTTATATTATTAGGAAAATACATTTTACAAAATGATTCTCAATGGCTATGAGAGCCAGAGTTTGCAAAAGATACATGCATTGAGCCTTTATCTCTTCTAGGCTACGGATCCTTACATACCAAAATAGAGACAAAAAGGACCAAGTTGGTTTAGAGTAAATTTTCATGGAGGTGGTTGTAGAGGAGGTGGAGGAGGCAACGCTAATAGGTCCTCTCTCTTGTGCATATGAAAGTCAATATGCTCAACTCTCGCTTCCAGTGCATGCAAGCATTCGTTTGTTCATCGGTGGCTCTGACGAATATTGGCCAATTGGTGTAGTATTTCATTATGAATGAATTTGATATCTTCCATGTAGGCCACAAACTCATTCTAATCCTTGTATCAATGCTCCCCAAGAATGTCCAGGTTTGCCTAGATACCTTGCAATTGTTCTGCTATTGAGTCCATAGTAGCCAGCAGATTCACATGACCATGGGAGCGAACTGGATCCTGGGCAACCTTCCCCACTCGTCCCACACTCCTTGAATATGTAGATGACGAACTATGATTATTTGCATGAAGGCTCACTTGCTTCTATTTTCCTCTGCCTCTGCGAGGGTGTCCCCTCTAGTGCAACATGATAGTAGACGAGCAACAATCTTGAACCTGCAACACAACAAATTTCCCCAACTTTACAAGTTTTCCAGCCCCTCCACCATAGACATAAAACTCTCGGACCGACTAGTAAAGAGAGGGTGGGCACAAAGCCCAAAAGAAGATCTGACATAATCCCTTAACAACCACACACTTAATTCCTCCATTGCTACACTCCCATGCATAACATCCAAAGATGGGGCGAAGTTTCCTAGAAAAAACCTCACAGACTTGACCATGCTTAAAGGAATTGCCGAACTTGGGAGATAGTGCAAAGGTTAAATGATTCAAACAAAACATGTAAAGGGACCATATCAGTTGAGAACTACAATGGGAACTCATGAAACACCCTAACGGAGGTAAGTGGTCAAAACCTCAAGGAGCCAAGAAGAATTCACCCAAGGAAAACCTCATACACCCATGTTCCCCAAAAATAACAAGACTAGGGAAACTTACAAAAACAAGTGCAACCCACCCGAAAGAATACCTGACGAAACCGCACCCTCAAATATGAGAGAGAAACCAGATACCACCCAAAGCATGTCACATTCAGAAGGAAAGATCCACAATAAGGCCATAACCAGAATACTAAAAGGGCCTGAAGCCTACCATACAATAGGCCAACTAAGAGACTCCTTCATAGACCATATCCATAGATTCCACCAATATGTTCACATCTAACACACGAGATTGTAAAACTGGAAAAATACTCACCAGGGTCCCAAATGTACACTTGTGAGCTAACCATGGCGATTCTAGTTTCATGCAGGACCTCCTCTATTTGCTACTGCTTGTTCCACTTCTAGGGTGGGTTCACATGGTCGCGCATGAGCAGAATTACCACCCCACTCTCTCTTTTCATCTCCCAAACAACCTCAATCTTCCCTAGGAGCACAAGGGGAAGATAACCAAGATTGTCACGTCTAGAAGGATCAACAGGTGAGAAACCCATCCCAAAACACCATAATGAATGTTAAGCATGTGTGTCGTGTGTCAAGGGGGAAAATACCAAGGTTAATTGGCCACCCAGTTGATCACCCCCATTGGGGGATTATTACTATAATTATATTTTTATTATATAATTATTTATATTTCTATTAAATCTATACTATTTACACTTATCAACGTATATCAACTGCATTTACTAATGTGTTTGTGTATGTGAATGATATACATCTATCGAGATATATCAATCACATTTATTAATGTGGTTGTGCTAGTAAAATTGTGTGTATAACAATTATTATGTTGAGAGGTGATAATTTCTTTATTTAAAAATTAGAAAATAATCATAAAATATTATCATTAAAAAAATCAAAACAAATGTAAATAAAAAATTGTAACACCCTCCTCCCACATTCACCCAAATAATTATGCTAACCCAGGTAACACATGAGACGAGAGGCTACTATGATCAGATTCAACCTCCTATTTGACCTTAAGGAAGTGGAATCGATGGAACATCACACACAGTCATCCAACATCATCAACATAACCCTCAAGAGACAAGTCAGCCACTCAGAGAGCTTGTCCATGGGTCCCACTATTGTTCTGGACCTCTGAGGCCATAGGCACTCTCATGATATGGGAAAGGGAGTGACCAAAAATCAAAAGTTGCTCTCATAGGCCTACCTGGCAATGAATTTGGACTAAAGTTGCTAGTTTTGTGCCAGGGAACCGGGATTTAAGCCACTTTTTTAGGCCGAGAGGCTAGGCCACTACCCAGAATGGAATGAAAGCTTGAAATTTGTTGTCACTCACTACAAAACATGTTTTCAGTTGCCCAAAGTGAAACAAAGTAGTGAATTATGAAGCCATCGTCCAATGCCATAGAAGCTCTTAAAGCTAAACCTGACCCTCTCTAGTAGATAGTTCTCGGAATAATCTTTCCAATGGTATGTGGAGGTCCAAAAATGGACTTCTGGATCCAAAGATATGGCCTGTTGAAAGTTTGATGGGTTTTGTTGCCTTTTAAATGAAGGAGAAGAGCATATAGGAGGTCTGGGAGCATATCTCAAATTGCATATTGGAGGATCAAGTGGCATCGCACGTCGGCGACTGAAGGTCCAAGGCATAGTGTACAATGCATATCGAAGGTTCCAACAATCCCTCATATTGGTGATCACAAATATCAGAGGACCAACACCAAAGCGATCGTCGATATCGCAAATCAGAGATCGAAGGTCTCTACAATCTGGAAAAGGCCACTATAAAGAAATTGCAAGAAAAGAACGCCGATGGTTTCAAATTGCCGAGAGGATCAAAATCAATTTAACAAAGGAAATTAGTCGCAAAACTAGAGGAGGACAAGACTTTTCTCTCTCCTCCAATTGGACGCGTGGCAATTTAAGATTGGTTCTGATAAGCAACACATGGTGACACACTATTGGATCCGATAAAGACATAGGGAAGTTGATGTCATCATGACGTGGCAGTGCAAAGGACACGTGGCATGTTGATTTGGCATTTTTAGGAGTCCTATGGCAACATATCCGAGTGACACATGTCACCACTTAGGAAGCAATGTGTGGCAGTGATGACGTCACTGATCATGAATCAACGATTGACAGTTGCAGTGTGTTGTGCATCAAAAGGAAATCACCGATTGCGAACCTCCGATAAGGGGGCTAGCCTATGGTCACGGGAAAGCAAGGAACCAAGGGCTAAGCATGGAAGGTGATCAACAATCGGCAATCAGTAAAACCTGATATTGCATCACTCCAAGTTAAATCTCTGATTTGAAAATGCCTATTGAGGGGCTCCAATCTAAGGGTTGGCCCTCAGGTAAGAGGAACGTAAAGGACCAGGGGCGCTAAACCATGTACAAAGAGAAAGCAACCCCTGGGCTAGAACAAAAGGCCTTAGTGACTCAAGGCTAAGCACCAGGTCACAACCCCCCAGTCATATGAGAGGAAATGTAGAAAGGGCTAAACCAAAGGGGGGTAAAGGAGAACAAGACTCACTGTTCTGTAACACATTTAAGAGTGAAAGTCCTGACGTAGTAAATTCCTGGTAGTATGGTTAAAACTCTGAATGTGTATGGGTATGAAACTGCAGTATTAAATGAAAGGGGCTCAAAAAGACTTAATGCCCCAGTTTGGAGCTCCACTCAGTCATATAATGCAGGACTACCAGGTCAATCTTCGCTTTTTCTTTATGACAAGCCAACACAGTTGATCACTACCAACTCTAGAGAGTGGTGAAGACAGATAATTAAGGTGAAAGTGACAAGAACTAACGGAGTAGTAGGAAAGGTGCATCATGGTAGAGACGTGGCTTGATCAAGGGCAATTTAAAAAATGGCATAGGGATATTTCCTCCATCATCGTCAAATTTTCCTTTTCTTATTATTTTTGTAATTTCTGTTTATTCTGTGTGTATTGCACTTTAAGGAAAGAATCAAATCCTTTAGAATCATTTTTGGTAGCAGAGCTATCGCAGGCTGGGACAGCTAGTCAATCGAAACTCTGGCCTTTGGCTGAGATATTTTGTAGATGTTGATTCAAAGCCCCCCCTCTTTGTATAAATAGGTGGAAGAAACACTTAATACAGGTTTTGAAATTCGGCACTCATAGAGGTCCAAATTCTGTGATTCCACTTTGGTTCTAATTGCCTATTCATGAGGGACTCATTCGATGTATGGCTAAATGTAATGGATGGGTATATTGGACTCATTCCGAGGATTAATGAAACTCTTTGGTGATTCCAATCATGGCTGTAAGCATTATGTTTTCCCCTTTGTAAATCTCATTTCATGTATGTTTCTCTTCTACTGAAATTGTGTAATGAAGCTGTGGGTCTCATTCTCTCATGATTATATTTACGCTGCTAACTAGTAACAATACCTGTGGTAATTACAAATTTACTTGTGCTATTCAATAGCCTATAGTACCTGTGGTAATTACATATTTGCTTGTGTTATTCAATAGCCTAGAGTACCTGTGGTAATTACAGATTTACTTGTGTTATTCGATAACCTAGAGTACATGTATGAGCACAGATTTACATATGCTAATTAGTAACAAATGTATCCATGAGCTATAGAACATGAAACCTTAATTCACGCTCCGCAATTCTTGTCATTCCATCTCTTCTACCTTCCATCTTTCTTCCAGAACACTGCTGCTTAGGATTTTGTCTTGTTTACAACCCTATGCATCTATTTCCCTCCTTTCTCTCCTCCTCTTTACCTTTACTACAACTCCAATATTAAACTAGTCATTGTTGTGTGTTGGCCATCAGAACAAGACATTTCTCCTTGAGATCAACCAGATTCACCCCCTGCATTTGGATCCATGTATTAGCTTGAGTTTACCTTAATGAAATACTATTGAACCAAGCCCCCTTTTATTATCTTTCCAAACTACGTGACAATAGGAGTGCAACATAATCCCTCAGATAATCTCAAATACACTCCTCTCTTTAAGATGTCCTAGGCACTAGTCTACAATCAACCCTGAGCTTGTCTCTAGGAATCTTTTTATATCTCCTGAAGCACTTGTGCTACAGGTGCTAGAAAAAAGTGACAACAAAATCAATAAAAGTACAAGGAAACAATGAAGCAAAATCAATAAACTCAACAAGATCTTAACCAGACTCCTACTAGCCATGACAAGGATTTCGTCAAACATATCATCGACATGTAACCTACATGTGTAAACAACATAATTAAGTGTAAGGATCTCATATTTATCTGAGAATCGCTATAAACCGTTGTTCCCTCATGTGATTTGCTGCATACTCATCTATTAGGTCATAGACACATTATCCATTCACATACAAGTAAAAACACACTAAGAGGCATACATAGCTATTATCATCAAATGTGAATATAACCAACATAATAGGGACATAAATACAATAAACATATCAACCATCAAAATCCATATATATATCAATACATTTACACATGAAAATCAATGGAATGAATTTCTCATTAATCAATGCAATGAACCAACTGGAGATGGAACTGCCATATTCCACTCGACCATAGATTGGTTGAGCCAAGTATCTCTTCAGCCAACCATCCCCACGCCATATTCTAAGCATGAATATGGGACTCATAGAACACATCAAAAACACCAATCAATGTGGATGCCACTGGAGTTCTCTGCCTACACCATGAAGAATTTGACTTCCTCCTAATCTCTCAAGCTTTACCGTGCGTCCGTAGTCTTATCCAAGGATCACTAGGCCCTACATCAAGACATACTCTCCAGGCTTTATCGTGCATTCCATCCTAAAATCACTAGGCCCAACGGAGATAAAATTCACCAATTGGCTTTAGCGTATATCCCACCATTCACCGAAAGATATTCCTAGGCCCACCGAGGCACACAATATGGCTTTATTGCAACTCATAGTTAGGTTCAGGTGTTACTAGGCCAGTGGCTTCATGCATCCTTGGAACGAGTTAGGGACCACTATACCATGTGTTTGTCAATTTGGAGATTCACCACTCAACTTTGAATCCATTCTGGCCATCCCACATAAAATGAATAAGAGAACCCATCTCATCAAAGCTATTAGAAAATGGCAAGGCTAGGCTGAAAATATTGTCACACTTGGAAAAACCCATGCCATGGTAGAAAAGCAACACATGCAATCCCATGCATGCCAAATCTAGCAAGGAAAATACACATGCAATTCAATACTTGCAATGAAGCCTACTGTAGCTGCTTGATCTTGCCTTTCCCTGCTTGATCTTTGCTTCCTCTTTCCTTACTTTCCTTTCTTGCTCCAATGCCAAAGTGGTTCGAGAATATATAAGTATCCAAGAGTATGGGAGAGAGAGAATAATGAGAGAGATCCAAAATTGAACTGATCAAGCCTTGCCCACTGATTCTCAGAAGCCTTTTTATAAATGAGGCCTCTATTTTCTTCATTTTCCATTATTTTCCTTCAATTTCCTCCTCACATGCAACTTGTGACCTTTCACCTTCATTTTCTCCTAATTTCTGTTATTTTCATAAATAAATGTGCCAAAATGCCTTTTTGCCTCTTTAATGCCTTAGCCATTGCCTTTGCCAATTTCCTTAGCCATAAACAACCAAATGAACAACCATTAGGATGTCCTGCCCACCATTCATCTTGGAATACATGTCCCATCATCTGTGGTATTTATATATTTTACATGGAATTTTCACTAGGTTTGTTATAGAACCCTCCCCCTTGGGGGAACACGGTCTTTGGTCTTTAATGACACCTATAACCAACATGACTATTGAAATCAAAACATATTTCTAATGGAGCTTTATAACATAGATCGTTGCAGTATTTACAATGAACATATGCTAAAATAAAACACCATGACAACATGACAACATATTGCATAGTGGAGCTTTATAACACAACTCATTATGGTATTTACAATAATCACATATACAGATATACACATCTACTAAACCAACAAATAAGAGAATATGATGTACATATCAATCAACAAGGGAATCCAAAAGCTCACACCTCCACTCTCAAAGTAGTACCAGGATTCACCTCCTTCCTAGGAAGTCTAGATTCTACTGCTGCAATCAAAGTTGCATCCAATGTCTAGTACTACAATCTCACACCACTTGTCCTCTCAGTGAACATTACCATCTCATTGTTCTAGGGGACACTCCCAATGTGCTTCTGATTTCATCTGGAAATGCTCATACCAAAACAAATCCATCCCCGACCTTCCCTTCTCTGCTACATAGTCCCTCTGGCAATCCGATCAACCCTTCCATGCAGTCATTCACCTTCCAAGTTCCACTAGCACCCCCTTCCATGGCATTCCATCCCTTGGCAAGGCTTCCTTGCATCAGAAGATACAAAAACCACGGCATATCGCTGCCTCAAAACCATAATACCATTCATAACATGCTCATGGAAATAAATGGACATTATTGGGTACCAATGTCCCACAATGGCCTTATTCCTGAAGTGCTTACCAACATACTGCTACATATTCCAATTCTTTTCATTGCTGCTACTGATTCTTGCAGTTGATTTTACCCACCCAACCAGGCATTTCTGTGCTTCCAATACCAAGCACATAAATTCCATTAGATTCAAAATAAATTTAAATCATACCTCATTGGTAGCTTGTCAATAAGGTACACTTGCAATCCTATTTACTTCCTGTCACGACAAGTCAAACTAGAAACATGTATAAAAGCATCACATCAGGTTAGCTCAAAACATAACCATGATAAATCAAAATCATAAATCACATGTAACCATCATAAACTAGAATCATAGATCACATGTAATAGTCATAGACCAGAATCATAAATCATATGCATAGTAAAACTAAAATGCAATACCAATACTTATCCTTGATAGATCCTTACTTCTGCCTTTGTTCTTTTGTACACACACCAGATCGGTTTCCACACCCAGCAAACACCTAGTGCCCTCTCCTCCACCAAGTGCACATATGCATAGTGTGCATCACACTCATACAACCACACACGCCATACAACACCATGCAACACATGAACCTCTACCTGACATACAATACATACACCTACACCCAAAGTATGTACGTATACATGCACAAGGTACATCACAAGACATACATCCACACACAATGTGCGACACCACAAAATGCATACACATACACCTGGTATATAACAAAACTCATACACATACACTTGGTGTACAACACAACACGATTACATATATAGAGTGAAACAAAATGAATGCGTACGTGATGATACCATGACTACACAATGCACAAACATAGTACCGCATGCCCACACACAACATGTATGACACGCACTCAATCCCACATGTACACCAATACTAGATGTACAAAGAACCACTTGCACAACATGTGCACAACATCACATGTACATGGCACCACCTGCACAACGCATACACAATGCTATATGTGCACTGCACTGCTATACAACGTGTACACAATCCACATGTACACAGTACCACATGCATGACATGTACATGACACCACATGTGCATAGCATCACATGCATGAAATGTACACAACACCACATGCACACAACACCATATGTACATAGCAACATATGTACAACATGCATAGATTCACACCATATGTACATAGAACTATATATCCAACATGTACATATTATCATATGTACACAACACTACATATCCAACATGTGCATAACATCATCTGTACACAACACTGCATATCCAACATGTGCACATCACCATATGCACATAACACTGCATAGGAAAGATTCACACAACGCTATCTGTACCATAGTGTACATAAATAACATTGCATAAACAACATGTGCACACACTGCATATACACAATACCGCATGTGCACACATCATAGATGCAACATGTACAACATATACAACATATGCACAACAATCGTACCACACTGACTCTTTACTAAGAAGCCTTGCTTCTAGTGTCTTATCCATGCTTGTCCCAGCATGCCACAGACCACACTACTTTCACTTTGCTGATGTATCCCTTGGTATAACCTGTCCATAACATAAGCATAGTCATAATACAAGCATACAATATAAATTCATATTCACATGATACTGACCTCATATGTTTTTCATGACTACTCTTTCCACTTGATTCCTCATAGACCAGGAACCTCTTCATGCCATTTACCTGCATAAGAAATCATTCCTCCATAGGACGATCCCTGACAATCTTGTCAGATAGTGACATATATACATGGACACATACCTACATATGCATAAACATTAGCATAAAACAATAATGGTCCCGTCAGACAATGACACACACACACACACACACACATGTATACATGACATACATACACCTACATGTATACATATATAAACATCAGCATAATCATGATCATAACATAATTACCAGATATCAAGGTCAAGGTTAAGATAACTCCCTTTATTCATGCACAACATGCACAACATTGAGAACAACAGTTCCCAACATAGCCAAGGCATTTGACACCTAAGATCCATTTACTTTACCTTTTCTTCATTATATTTCCCATGACAGTTCTGTCATCATCCATTTACTACAATGGACCCAGCCAATCCAACTGACTGTCATAGTCCTACTTTTCGTTATGCTTACTCATACATTGAGCTTCATCTATGTCTTACATTACCTGTTGGGTAACACACAACTATCCTCAAGCTCCATTAGCTTTCCTCTTTACCAAACAAATTCTCAAGACTCTTGTTGTAGTGTTTTCTTCTCAGAGATGTACGAAAAGAACCCACTTAAGATTGTGGATGACAAACAATCTCAACAATGTAAATGGCTACTAAACATTGTAGATTTGCAGCAACTGATAGAAACAAAACTTGCCAAAGTTCAGATCTATGCCACAATCATATTTAAACAGTAAAAAGAAAGAGTAATAACTCCAATCATCCATTGGAAACCAGATATGTAAAGAATAATTTTATTATAACACCTGTGAAGGGAACAAATAGATGTTACCAGTCCCCCTCTATGGGATGGGTTCTTGGCTATCCTCAAACATCTTCAGCTTGTGTAGAGTCTCTCTCCTCTATAATGTGTAAACCCAACAAAAATATGGTGTGTGATAATGAAAATAATCAGAGTTACAACAATGAGTCACATAATGAAAATAATCAAAAGTGAATAATGAAGGGAAAACCCTTCTATTTATAACAAAATATTGAGTTATCCTCAAATAATGAGCAATAATAAAATATTATTGATCCCATTCTTGGAATATTTTATTATATTTGGTTAGGAGGGAATAATATTAAAATTTT
>APFE031069762.1:0-19540 GCA_000404065.3 Pinus taeda
GAGTCAATATTGTCTGACTCCTTCATGTTGAGATTCTCAAAATCTCTCCTCAGCAATTGTAGTTTTGTTGTCTTCACTTTCTCCATGCCTTGATAGGTTGTCTTGAGGGTTTCTCATGCTTCATTGGATGTCTTAGCTGCTGCTAACCTTGGAAACACACTCTGGTCTACTGCTAGATACAACAACACACGGGCTTTTGAATCCTTCTTCCTATTGCTCTTCAGCAGATCCTTCTTTGCTGGAGTTAATCTATTGAACTCATTTTCATCTGTTGGTTCATCAAAACCATCTTCAACTATTTCCCATAAATCTTGAGAGGCAAACAAGGCTGTCATGGTTATTGCCCAATAGTCATAGTTCTTCCCATTGAACTGTGGGAGTTGGGTGTTAAACATACCCATACCAGTGCTTGTGCTGGCCATTCCTTGCTTCCTTAGTTATGCTTCAATTTCTTGACTGTATATTTTAAAACAACTGATTGCTGCAACCAAAAGACTCCTCCCTTCAGCTTCTTTGTCACCTTCAAAGAGCCTAAGCCCGCTTTGATACCACTGTTGGGGATTTTTATGGTAAAATCCAAAAAACAAACAATATTCATGCACACAGAGGCAATCCTCTGTTTTCTTTACACCAGGATGTTTTTGCACAGAGGAGCTTTAAAAAAAAAATTACTGAACAGAGTATTGCACCACCATAAAAGATTTCCATTCATTAAAATAAATTTACTGAGACATATTCATCCTCTTTGCTGAGAGGGATTTACCAAAAACAATATTTAACCAAAACTCTGTTTTCACCTCAGAATTTACTGAGCTGGGTTTACTGTTGTAAAACCCCTTTTTACATTTACTGATGTAAAACCATTTTTACATATACTGTTTTACTTCACCTGAGAATTTACTGAGCTGGGTTTACTGCTGTAAAACCCCTTTTTACATTTAATGATGTAAAACCATTTTTACATATATTGATGTAAAACAAACTTTGATGTATGTAGCTTCAAAAACAAGAAATTACATGCCTGCTCATTACAATGAATAAAAACTTTAGCGTACAAAAATTTCATGCTCTGTTCTTTGCATTTCATACTCTGTTCTTTTCATCGCACTGTTGTGCATTCATTCCCTAGTTCTTCATTCGCTGCGAACCCGGTTCTTGTCCTCCCCGTTTGCAACACTTAAAGTTAGAAGTCAAACACTTATACTAAAAACATGTATCATACTATTCGTATGCAATTAATAAAAACTTACATTACATTTTTCCGCCCATATTTCCGTATGCAATAAATATTACGAGCCGTAAAAAGATTAAGTGTATTACCAAAAACATAACATTTCATTAATCATAGCCTATGGGCTATAGTATTAATCCACGCAACATTTAATTTTAGCAGACTCCGTATGCACCTTGGTTCAATCGTATGGTGGACAACATTGCCTTTAATTGGACGAATATCGGATGGGGATTTTTGACCGACATTTATCGTCCGATAAATGTCAGAGGGTGATGTCACCCCAATCCACGTGTATGCTCCAAATCTTATGGGAGCCCCTCAATACGGAAACCATCTTTAACAAAGAGCGGTGAGATATGGTTGCTGGCGGTTTGTGGTTTTTACTGAGTAGTTTTAAGGTTGATACGGCGCGCAGTTGAAATTATAAACTCAACACATGATAAATGTCAGAGGGTGATGTCACCCCAATCCACGTGTATGCTCCAAATCTTATGGGAGCCCCTCAGTACGGAAACCATCTTTAACAAAGAGCGGTGAGATATGGTTGCTGGCGGTTTGTGGTTTTTACTGAGTGGTTTTAAGGTTGATACGGCGCGCAGTTGAAATTATAAACTCAACACATAATAACAAAACCAATCACTGCACGATCTACATTCTCGTGAACATGGATGTCGCTGGTATTAAGAGCAAAGGCAAACCATCTAAAGAATAACCATCTATTGTAGAAATTACGTGTGCCTCTTGAATGTTCAATCCAAGATCTGCAAGAAAGACAGTTAACTAGCTAAGATGTTTTGGCTTGTCATCTGATGAAAATGTAATTCGTGCATGGGCCTTGCAAAGATGCGATCACCATTTGTCTCGTAACATCGCCATCAGCAGATTGCATGTTAGATGTATCTTCCACTTTTGGAGATTCTGATGGAGACAAATTAGGAGACCTTCCTCTAGTGACAATCTGAACATTAAATGCGGGTCTTTGCTAGATCTTCCGCAGATTCCAGTGGCATTTTAGCAGTGAAAACATAAGCACTCTCCGTACATACAACCAATGCGTACCTGGGAGGAAGACATTTTGAAGAAGCTCGTCCTCAAACCCTGGGGCATGAACGACTTCGCAGTCAGACTCCGATTGGCTCCTGCCCTGACATCCTGGTGCTCCTCGTCCGTGGTGAAACTATGATTGAATTGGTTGCTCAACTTGGCACTGCACAAACGCAAAGTAGGCAACCGTGTCCTGGAGTGGTGTTGTCTGCGGACACAGCATTGCAAATCATGTGGATCTCTGCCCGACATATACTGAAATACAACTCAGACAACTCTTCACAATTCATAAAATTGTCTGCGAGGTTCACAAAATCCGTTTTACACTCACGGGACTTTCACACACTGAACTTAACACAGTCATATCTAATTTCACAATCTGGGCTGAAGTGGTTGGCAAATCTCCATTCGCTTCATCCAACCAGGTTTCAAGGCTCTCCCGATCGATCATAAGTGATTTATGTGCAGAGAGTTACAAAATCCCTCGGGCATCTCAGATAAGTCGGCGTCGGCGTTGTCAGATTCAGCTACATCGTCCCGCCTCACCATGATCCATTGACATCGTGGCCTAATGGTGAGCGCCAAAGGTGATAGACGTTTCTGTTTAAATCATTATATGCTTGTGCTTATCACACTCAACGCAGAACTAGTACTATCACACATTAATAACCTATGCCTACTCTATCTAATCTCTATCTAATATGTTTAGATATTGCAAAATTGGCATGATCTCAGCGCCATTCATGAGAGAGTCAGACATAGGAGACAAATTACTAACAAAATTATTAGTTTAATGCTTTCAAAACCAAATTAAGTTATATAAATAGTGTTTACGACATTATAGAAAATGTTAGGTTATTATTCCTAAGTGTTAATTTTTTATGTTTTTTCGAAAAAGATTTGCTAATTTCTATTTGTTTCCAAGTATAAAATTATATTACTCCAAATATTGCCAAAAATTATATAAAGATTATATATAAAACTATTAAAATTTTTCAACTCACAAAATTATTAGTTTAATGCTTTCAAAACCAAATTACAAGTTATATAAATAGTGTTTACGGCATTATAGAAAATGTTAGGTTATTATTCCTAAGTGGGTTAATTTTTTATGTTTTTTCGAAAAAAATTTTGTTAATTTCTATTTTTCTTAAAAATGATTTCCTAGTATAAAATTATATTACCCCAAATATTGCCAAAAATTATATAAAGATTATATATAAAATTATTAAAATTTTCATGTTTTTATAAAATATAGACAGACATTTTATAATTTAAAATTTGAGAGCTAGTAATATTCCCTACAATTTTTAATATTTAAGACAAATTTTCATCCTGAAAATTTTCCCGGATTCAACAAATTCTAAACAAAAAATTCCTTGATAAGAAAATCTCTCAACAAAACTTAACAACCAACCACCTAATCTATAACTATAAAATAACAAAAACTCAATGATAGAGTAAAGAATTTTGGTGGAAAAGCTAGTTTCCTTTCGTATTTATGCTAAGTATGGAACATATTGTCATTGTACTTCTTTATCTATCTCTTGTTGTTGAAGAGAAGAGCAGATGGAATAAGAACTCAAGAATAGGATGGTAGTTTTGACAAAACAAGGCGATAGCTTTGGTAGAACAACTAGTTTCATTCTATATTTACGCAAGTATGGAAGACATTACCGTTGTAATTGAAATTAACTAATTATAAATAGATTTAACAAATTATAATCAAATTTGGCGTGAACATTTATTTTATCGTAATTTTAAAAAAAATGTTTCTAATTTCCTTATTTCTTCTTTTATAATTTATGTATTATTGTGACCATAATTTGTTTTTTAAATAAAATAAATATATACGAAATTACAACAGTTATTGTTATACTCTACGTGTGTCTGTGTCTTTTTTTCAAAAAGGTTCTCATGTCTCCGCTCTTTTTGAAAAATTTCTAAAAGCAACTCGTGGGACTCTTTTCATAGGATTTATTTTCTTAAGTTTATATGATATTTATATGATTTTGTAAAAGCAATAATTTAAAAATATTATTTTTAAGTTAACTCAAAAATCATGTTATAAGGAGGATTTTTTTAGTCAGTAAAATAATAAAATAAAAGAGGATTTTTTACTCAGTAAAATAATAAAATAAAAGAGAATAGAAATATTAATGGTTTGAAAGTTAAAGAAATTAATGAACATTAAAATTAACATAGGTGCTTTTATATAAATAGTTTTTATTATTATAAAAGTGAAAGTATTTTATGGATAATATATTTTAAAAGATAAAATAAAACTTATTTAAGATAAAAGATTTAGAAATATTTATTGTTTTTTTTCTTCATTTTATATAAATTCTGAAAAAGTTTTATAACAAGAAAATGTACATACAAATTTTGAAATTCTTAAGGATAGAAATAGTTTAACATAAAATTACTTCAAAATTTTTATATTCAAAATCTACTTTCAAAAATAATAATGATGCAATAAGTTTATGAGTTATTAACCAAAAAAATTAGACAAAAAAAGCAAATACAGTGCAAAATCAACTTTAGAAAGTTGCTTTCTAATGATAAAAGTAAAAAGCTAGTCAATAAATATCATATTATTTCTTCAAACTTAAATAATAGACAATCAAGATATAATCATTAAATCTCACTTCCTTAAGAGGAGCAATTAATCATTCTACCCATATATGAGAATTACAAAACCATAGAAGATTGAAATTAGAAAGTTGAAAAATAAAAATAAAAAATATTTATATACCTTTCATTTCAAATTTCATTTTCAATAAAAAAGAATTCTCATTTATCCATTCCCAATTGAAATAAGATTAAAACAAAAAATTGGAAAGCTAAAATTACATGAGAGAGAGCCCAATAAAAAAAAAATACAAACTATATTAATATTAATTTTTTTTTTTAATCAAAATGTTAATAATAATCATTTAAAAAAAATGAAAAACCAAAATTACTTTTAATAATAATATAAAATTATAATAAAAATAATATTAAAAAAATAAAATTATTAAAAAATATGTAATCTTACATAATATAGCTTTAATATAGAAATATCAAAAGCCAAAAGGTTTGCAATGCACTAAGCCCTACAAAGAAGAAGCAACAGAAGAATGAGAGAAGTAGAAGAAAAAGAGACAACAATGAGCAGATCTTATAAGTACCAAAAGCCAAAAGGTTGGCAATGTACTATGCTCTACGAAGCATGGGCACATATTCCAAATGACAAACATAAAGCCTTAGAACCTAAGAGTGAAAAATGTACTTTTGTTGGATATTCTGAAGAAGTCAAAGGATATAGATTTATTCCACTTAAGTCCAAAAATGTTCTCATTAGAAGAGATGTAAAGTTTGCTGAAAATATATCTACCGACGAGCCTAATTCGATGGATGTGTCACCTCTTTCTATCACTTCTACTTTTGAAAATATTTCTTCTTCAGATGGTGATAGCGAGGATGACAATCCTCCCCCATCTTCTCAAGATCCTCCGTCAGCTCCTCAGCTTCCAAAATGGGTCAGTGTTTCTTGGGATGCAGCAGGTGCTCTTGCAGGTGATCCTACAAATCAGCGACACACACGTTCTCAATTCTATAGAGTTTCTTCTTTACTGGCTCAAGATTCAACAAATTATGATTCTGACACCTTTGCATAAGCTTCAAGCCATCTATATTGGAACGCAGTTATGAATGAAGAATATCTTTCATTATTGGCAAATGAGACATGGGATCTTGTTACTCTTCTAAAGGGACAATTTTTTTTTTATATGCAAATAGGTTTATGAAACCAAGTTTGAACTTGATGGGAAAGTTGATAAATGTAAAGCTCATCTTGCTGCTAAGGGTTTTTCACAAGTTGAAGGAATTGAATATATTGAAACCTTCTCCACTATTGCCAAAATGAACTCTATATGCCTTGTTCTTTCCCTTGCTACATCTTTCAAATGGGAAGTCCATCAAATGGATGTTAAAACTGCTTTCTTGTATGGGGACTTGCATGAAGAAATCTATATAGAACAACCTCTTGGCTTTATACAAATAAAATCGAGCCTTCTACGTCAACTTAAGGAATCCCTTTATGGTCTCAAGAAAGCCCCTCGGGCTTGGTATGCCAAAATGGATAGCTTTCTTTTAGATACTGGCTTTTCTAGGTGTCATTCTGACAATACTGTCTACACCAAGAAAGTGGGTAAGTCTCTTATCATTCTTGTTCTTTTTGTTGATGATCTTATCGTTATTGATAGAGATCCCAACCTTATAAACCATGTCAAGTCCAACCTTAAAAATCAATTTGAAATAATAGACTTAGCACACTTGCATTATTTTCTTTGTCTTCAAGTCTTGCAATCCAAGGAATATATTTCTCTTTCCTAGTCCAAATATCACTGTGATATTTTACGCCACTTTCACATGAAAGACTATAAGCCATCCCCTTCTCCCTTTCAGTCTGGAGTTAAAATTTCAGTCTCTTGTACCTCCCCTAAAGCTTATGCTACCTTATACCATCAACTTGTAGGAAACCATTTGTATCTCACCCATACCTATCCTAACCTTTCCTTTGTTGTTGGCCTTATTTCTCGGTTCATCCAAAACCCACATGAAAGTCATTGGAAAGAAGCTAAAAGAACACTTCGTTATGTTTGAGGTACAATTTAGTTTGGGATTCACTATAGTGTAGAAGCATCTCCTCTATTGGTTAGTTACACTGATTCCGATTGGGCTAGTGGCCCTAATGATCGGAAGTCTATTGCAGGTTATGTGTTCACTCTTGGTTCTGGACCTATTACATGGGCTTGTAAGAAGCAAAGTGTCATTTCTCTTTCTTCATCAGAAGCAGAGTATCATCACACCATAGTAGCTAGTATGTAAGCCCTATGGCTTGATCTGTTCCTGTCAGATTTTTGGCTTTCAACAGTAGCATCTGACTGCACTTTCGTGCGATAATAAAAGTTCCATTCAACTATGCAAAGATCCAGTCCAACATTAGCTCCACAAACACATTGAAATACAGAGGCACTTCATCAGAAAGTTCATACATGACCATGTTTTTGAAGTGCAATATTGTTCAACCAATGATCAAATTACAAATACCTTTACGACGGCTATCACAGAGGCGAAGTTTACTAAACTTTGATTTATGGTTGGAGTTCAGGAAATTGACACTAAGAGGTGATAGGCTCTAATTCCTCTTTCCTTATCCTATTGTGTCATATTTTTACATCCTTAAATCCTATCCCAAGTTTTTCTTAAGGGGGGATGTTAGGATATTCCCAGACATAGGAATTTATGTATAACTTGGTTTAGTGTAGAGTTAGGTAAAGTGTGTTTCTTTACTGTGTACTTTTGTAACTTGCAATATGATGGTCACAATATGTTCTAGACATTAAGTGATCTGACAGTTAATTCTCTCCTAAAAATATTACTAACACTTGATCCATGGCTTAACACCCGATTGGTCCATGATCTCTATTTAAAGAGCATGAAGGGTCATTTGTAGTGTGACCATTCATGAGAGAAGCTTATGTAAATTTTCTTTCTTTTATTAATAAATTTCTTGGAGTGGTCGTGTTGGCTCAAACCATGGACTGTTTCCCTCTTTGAGGGCTTTAACCACGTCAAGAATACTAGTGTATTGATATGTGATTAGTTTGTGAGCGGTGTCCTTTGGTGTTCTATCTGAGGAACTTACCCTGTAAATTCCACTAGACAAACCCTATAAGTATGAAGAACATGGCTAACCTAGTTGACCAATCAAGAGAAGCATGAAAACCATGCTTGAAAATAATATTTTTCTTTCTTGTTTGTCTTGCTACATAAGATGTACATAGTGAGACGAGTACAATGAAAATTATGAAGATAGAAACTAGTTTCATTTCCCAACATTGTATACTCTAGAAATTAGTCTTAAATAAGTTAGTTTGGAATTTTTGCTATCTCTTTTCTGTCTTTCTTTCTATAAGGCTCATAAAGTGAAACGTGCATTATATTAATGAGAAATATCAAGGAATAATTAGTTCCATCTGATTTCACTCACTATACTTTCAGAGTTAGACCCTATGGAACTCAGAGTTTATAAACAGTCATCAAATCAATTTTAAGCAAGTCAGATTGGTATTTTTACTATATCTTATTGTCAAGGAATTTTAAAAATATGAAATCTTTAGGAATTTTACAAGATATATATAAGTGCCTCAAGTATAATTTCTAGAATTATATTTCAATAATTGGACACATGGCATGATGTATGAGTTTTCTCATGTGAAGAGGCCAAAAAATCAACAATTCTTTGGAAAGTTACTATAAATTTTAGTTCGTACATCAAGTTCAGTTCACACCTATAGAATTACAGAAACTACATATTAGAATATTGCAAAAAGAAATTCAAATCCATAAGGCCTCAAAACTCAGAAATTTATTAATAAAGCTTCATCCATTATGATATTCTCCAAATTAGGATACATAACTTACTACTAACCTAACTATTTATTAGAAGATCCCTTTTGTTCAGTTGTAATAAAGAGGAGTGTTATTTTTATTTTCCAGCATACCTCCAAAGAAAGATACTACACCAATCAAATATAATAAAGGTCTGTCCTTTACCCATGGATAAAGTGAATACTTAGAATTTAGGTTATCTCAAATACAGAATAAGGTTCATGAAGTGGAAGGTAAGATGTTGAAAAATGTTGTTTTCTCATGTTCTCAACAAAAGATTAGAAGAGAAAAGGAAAAGAATATCAATGAAAATAAGGAAGGAATATAAAAATGATGAATGAAAATAATGAAGGAATAAAAGAGAAGATGTAAGGAATATAAAATAAGATGAATGAGAATAAGAAATAAATACAAAAATTCATGGTTTGCATGGAAACGCTTCCCGTAGATAGGCTTCCAAAAAGGGATGTGGATATCTAAGGAATTAATGAACATAAGGAAAAACACTTCGTTGAAAATATATGTCAAATGGGGAGTATGCTATCATAATTAGAAAGCAAAAAGATTAAATCATAGAACCATAAACAAGAACTTTCAATCCAAGATCCATATCATCAGGGCTTCAAGTTAGCACCAAGGATTAATACATTATGAATATTGATATAAGGAAATTTTATAGTAATGATTCGATAACATGGATATTTAATTGTAATTATCCTATTAATCACTTGTAATCAAAGTAATCATCCTGCTAATCACTTGTAATCAAAGTGGCCATTGAACGAACTTACCAGCAAGCTACAATTTATTCGTCCTTGAAGTTATCATTATCACCTCTGTTTCTTTCTTCAGCAAACCACTTTCTTCAGCAAACCACCATATTCGATGTTGACCAATATCATTCTATATTATCCTGTCTAAGTCATGTAATACTATGGACAAGTATTGATACTTAACCATTCCAAAGCATGCACTACTCCTTCCGACTGTGAGTAATTACATGGAAGCCTTATCATGCTCACACATTCTTATGACCAATTCTTTCAACATGATTCATGTAAACATAAGTTCTACCTTCAAGAGAAGAGTTATTAGGAGAACATACATACCTCTTCTTCCATAGAACTATCTAGCCATCCTTCCTTGAACCAGCTAAATTTTTCAAAAAAACTCAATAGCCAACAACCCTATGAATAACTATAGAATAACAAAAACTTAGTGATAGAGCAGAGAGAGTTTTGGCCGAAGAGCTAGTTTCCTTTTGTATTTATGCCAAGTATGGAAGATATTATCATTTTACTTCTTTATCTACCTCTTACCTCTTGTTGTTGAAAAGTAGAGCAGATAGAATAAGAACTCAGTAATAGAATGGTAGTTTTGTTAAAACAAAGCGATAGCTTTAGTAGAACAACTAATTCCATTCCATATTTATGCAAATATAAAAGAGATTACGATTGTAATTGAAGTTAACTAATTATAAGTGAATTTACTGAATTACAATTAGAATTGGTGTCAACATTTACGTCTTAATGGCAAATAAAATGCAAACACAAGTGAAATATAAATTTTTGTATGCACGAAATCTATTAAGTTTATCGTAATTTAAAAAATGTTCTTTTATAATTTATGTATTATGGTCACCATAACTTTTTTTTAAATAAATTACAGATATATGAAATTACAACCGTTATCGTTATACTTTACATGCGTCTTTTCTCAAAAAGGTTCTCATGTCTCCGGTGTGAGGTCTTGGGCTTGTTTCTAACTATTTGAAAGATGTTCAAAGACAACTTGTGGGACTCTTTTCATAGAATTTATTTTGTTAAGTTTATATGATCTTTTGAAAGCAATAATTTAAAAAAGGTTCTCATGTCTCTTGTCTGGGTCTTGAGCTTGTTTTTAACTATTTGAAAGATGTTTAAAGACAATTTGTGGGACTCTTTTTTGTTATGTTTATATGATCTTATAAAAGCAATATTTTAAAAGTGTGATTTTTAGGTGAACTCAAAAGGCATGTTTATAAAGAGTTTTTTTATATTATTTTATTTTATTTTATGTTGAGTAAATAATAAAATAAAAATAGAATAGAAATATTTAATAGTTTGAAAGTTAAAGAAAATGAACCATCATGAAAATTAACATAATTGTGGTTACACAAATAGTTTTTATTGTCACATGAATATTACAAAAATGAAAATATTTATGGATTAATATATTAAAAAAAAAAAAAAAATAGTTTTATATCACATGAATATTACAAAAATGAAAATATTTTATGGATAATATATTTAAAAAAAATAAAAAATTATTTAAGATAAAAATTTAGTAATAATTATTGCTTTTCTTTTCTTAACTTTAATATAAATCTTGAGAAAATTTTATAACAAGAAAATCTACATACAAACTTTGAAATAGCTAGGGATAGAAAAAGTTTCAACATATAAAATTACTGCAAAAACTTTTATATTCAAAATCTACTTTCAAAAAAAATAATGACTCAATAATTTTATGACTTATTAAGCAAAAAATCAGACGAAAAAAAATAAATACAGTTTAAAATCAACTTCAAAAATAGTTTTCTAACCATAAAAGTAAAAAGTTAGCCAATAAATATCATATTATTTCTTCAAACTTAAATAATAGACAATCAAACCACAATCGATAAAGCTCACTTCCTTAAGAGTAGCAATTAATCCTTCTAACCATTTATGAAAATTACAAAACCATAGAAAATTGTAGTTAGCAAATAAAAAATAAAAATAAAAATAAAAAATATTTATATACCTTTCCTTTGGAATTTGGTTTTCAATTTAAATTTCTCATTTTTCTAAAAATATATGTACCCTGAACACTTTCTCAATAATTTTAATGTTTATGGTCTTCCTTCTCACATTTCTCACGCATATATATGAGTGCACAATTTCTTATAAACATGTTCAACCATGTGTACCTTAAAAATCCCCAACAGTGGGGCAAATCCCGGCAGGAAATGCAAATTGGGGCAAATCCCAACGTGGCGCCGGCTTCCACCCACACTGTCACATCTCCGTTTATTCAAATAATAATATCACAATACTGATAATAAAAAAAAAAATTATTTATCACTTTACTGTACTCAATAAGGTTATGGTTATAATAAAGTTAGGGGTGCGAGGGTTGAACCCATCGCCCTCGGCACACTTTTAAACATTACCATTTGATATTCTATGCGATTAATACCTAAGGTAGGTTTCATGTTTGACATTTAATACCCACCAACCATTGCACTTAACGTACTCGTACTCAATACTTTCTGCCCTTCCCGTATCTCTTGGCGGATTGTACTACTGAGAGCTGGCTGCATGAGGCTCGGACATGTGGACTTACCTTGATACACTCCCACCTTGAACTAAATGAAGAACTCGATAGTAGCTGTTAGTCCTTAAATGCAGCAGGCAGTACTCGGCCTCCTCGGGATTACAGTTGTTTCAACGATGGAGATTGAAACCCTCCATCGAACGGTGGTTGTTTCGCGTGCCCATATTATAACAGCGTTTTTAGGGTTTTATGGTGTTCATTTGATGGAGGCCGCTTCCTGAAACTCTGCTCCGCGGCATCTAAACTATGGCGTGCACCTTTACCTCGGGTTTTCTGTTAGACCTTGAACCAGTTCTGTTTATTTCGAGAGGCTATGCGGATTGCCTAGTGTTCTAACCTGATTCCGGCTTCTCTCATTAGGTAAATTCATTATCCATTAACTGTTATTTGACATTAGTAAATTATCGGGTTCAATGATTCCATTCCGGAACTAATTCTTGGTTGTTCTTGGTTGAATGCGCAGAGTATAGTGACCTTCGCACGGCGGCAAGGATTTACTGTTTCAAATTCATCCAGGAAGCTTATTCACGGTAAGAGTCTAAACTCTTGTTAACAAATAGCACTGTGAAATGCGGAGTCAAGGGCAAGGTTTAATTTTTCCATCTTCTGTCAGGTGGTTACCTGTTTCCCTCCTGGAAGCTTGATTCATTCATTACCCTTGGCTAAGGAAGCCTTCTACTACTCGCTGTCATGAGACTCTGCCCTTAGGATTACTCCAGGGTTGCCGTGACGAGCTCGCACTTGTGAGAGGCTTTCGGGTCTTTATGATTGCAATGTATAACTTCCAGTAGCTAGATTTTCTATTGTTTGTTTAGATACTTGGCGAGCCGCTGGTACTTTTAACATAGACTGGCTGCGCCTTTCGGGATTATTGTCATTGGATGTAGGAAAAGTTATGTACCCATTACTTCAAATAGTATGAGGCTCAGTTTTGAGCGGTTATTTTGTTTCCTGAGTTTTCTTTTATGAATATATGTATAACCTTGGTAGTTCCAGGTTCATTATTAACCTGCTTAAATTACAAGTCAAGGTTCAGTTGTCTATTACGGGTACTTGGAAGTATTTTGTTCCATTTGACAGTATATATGTGCATGTATTTTAATCTGGGGTTTCAAATCCGAATGCACTCGGCGCTCAGTAAATTCTAATCATATTTTGTTACTTCTATGCAAACGATAGTATTTATTACATGGCTTTACAGTAATACCCTTTTCATAGTCTCATTCTGAGCATTTGTAGTTTATATGGTTGTGGAATTTCTTCAAAAGAAATAGCTTAACTTTTTCAGTTATGTAGCTTCCGAATGCCGGTCTTCGGAACTCATTGAAATGTTCTTCCTTAAATACGCATTTCCAATTTCTTTTAAAATAAGTCTCGACCCTATACTAAGGGTGTATGCATGCATTTATCATCATAATGTCTTCCTCCACAATGCTGTTATATATGTTTCACTATTATAGAGGAGAAAAGAATGTTTCGTATGCAACTTATGATCTTTGTTGGTTGCTGTTACTGCATAGGAAAATTTGTTCACATTTAGAACTATGATTCCTATTTTTGTTGATTACTGTTCCACTCAAATACGATATTGTTAATCTTTTAATTCATTACAGGTGATGGTTATGATTCTTTCCCTTCTCCTGTACATGGGGTTTCCATTCCCCTTCACCATTCTATTCGTATTCTAAGGAGGGTTTCGGTTTTTAAATTAAAATTCCTGAAACCTCCCTCATAATCTTAATTAAAAAACATCAGTTCAGTCTAACTATAGATAAACATTACCCTGTTCAAGTTAATTAAATAACTTGGGTTCAATCACCCTATAAATCAACAGTACTCTGTTCAAGTTAATTAAAATGACTTAGGTTCAGTCGAACTATCATTAAATTCTCCCATCTCAACAGAGTGCAATCTTTCTCTTACTAATGGACTGGAACTATCGCCAGAGTATCTTGCTTTTCAATCTGCAGCTAACTGTTACTTAAACAAAAATTATAAAATCTTCTCGGAATATAAAAACTGTACTATACTTACCTGTGTTGTCACCCGCACAGACTTCAGTACTTCTCCAGATTGGAGAAAACCGGTTCTTGTTGCTTGCTTTCCTCCCAACCACGAGATTAGTCAACCAGACTGATCTCCCCCCAAGCTTATCTGCCAGGCCTCTGCCTTCGGCAAATATAATGCACCCTTGTGCCTGTGCTATCTGGTCCTCACCAGACTTAGCACTTATCTCTTTTCTTTGCTCTCCCTTCTCTCGTCTGTTCCTCAACAGCCCGGGCCTTTCCTTTTCCCATCTTTTCTATGGGACAGGGAAAAACAGTTAGGGTTTTGCCCCCTTGATGATAACTGTTTATTATTATATTTTTCTTAAGAAAAAAAAAACAATCTGGCAAGAAAAGAGAATAACTTCCTCATCCAAAATTACTATATGTAATTAACTCAATCCATATTCAGTTTTGGAATTAATAACACTCCAATCATTTATAAAGAAAACAATAATCTCTGTTTTACATTTTACCCATAATGGTAAAAACAGAGAATTTATTCGCATAATTTATCTGGTCATTACATCTCCCCCTCCTGAGATTGGACACCGTCTCGGTGTCTTTCAGCCACGAACAGAGCTGGATAAGTTCCTTTCATTAATTCTTCATCTTCCCAAGTGGCTTCCTCAGGTCCATAGTGTCGCCACTAGACCTTAACTTGGGTAATAACTCGTTTCCGCAGCTGCACTTCTCTCCAGTCGAGGATGTTCAGAGGTTCGACTAGAACCTCTCCTTCCGGTTCAACCTGCATTGCAAAATTTTCTAAAGTTAGTTTTTCTTTCAAAATCAATTCCAACAGTCTTACTGTAGCAATAGTTACTACCTGAATGTCTTGCCATTGGATCACATGCTTAGGATCATAGACATATTTCTTCAGTACCGAAACATGGAACACGTTGTGGACTCGAATGTGGGTCGGCAAGGCAAGCTGATATGCCATTGGTCCAATCCTAGCCAGGATTTGAAATGGTCCACAGTATCGGGGTGCCAATTTGGCACACCCACTCCATTGTAAGGTACTTCTTTTAGTTTGAATTCTGATATACACGTGATCCCCAACTTGGTACTCCTTAAATCTTCTTTTCCGGTCAGTAGGATTTTTCTGTCTGTCTTGAGCAGCCTTCAAATTTACGCGTATTCTTTTCACCATGTCTTCCATTTCTTTAAGCATTTCAGGCCCCAAACTCAGTTTATCCTCGGGTCCTCCGCAGCTAGAGGGTGTTCGGCATTTTCGACCGTACATAACCTCAAATGGGCTCATTTGTGTGGAGGTGTGATATCCATTATTATATGCGAATTCTACCAGATGCAGATATTCCTCCCACAGCGTGGGTTGTTGCATCACGTATGCCCGCAACATATCTTCCACCACTTGGTTTACTCGTTCTGTTTGACCATCGGTTTGAGGATAGTATGCTGTGCTGAAATTTAATTGGGTCCCTAAATCAGCGAATAGCGTTCTCCAGAAAGTTGATGTGAACTTCAAATCACGATTGGAAATTATCGTTTTTGGAAGTCCATGAAGCTTAAACACATTTTGCATAAACACATGAGCAATCTGCGTAGCTTTGTGCGTGGATTGTACCGGTATAAAATGCGCAGCTTTACTCAGTTTATCCACCACCACCATAATGGAATCGTTGTTCCTTTTTGTCTTAGGCAGCCCTGTAATGAAATCCATGGAAATGACTTCCCATTTCCATTCTGGAATAGGTAAGGGTTGTAGTAGTCCCGCTGGGTGTTGGTGTTCTGCTTTAATCTGCTGGCATTCTAGACATCGCGCTAAATACTCGGCAATGCTCTTCTTCATTCCTGGCTAAAAGTACTCTTTTCGGATGGCATTAATCATTTTCCGGTATCCCGGATGTCCCGCATAATGGCTGACATGAAATTCATCCATAATCAGATTTTTAATTTTATCTTGGTTGGGTACATATAATCTTTGCTGAAAATATATCATTCCCTCATCATCTAACTCATAATCTGGTTGGCCGGCCAAGTTAGTAGATTGTTGTAATTGCAGTTTTAACTGCTGATACTTAACATCTTGACTTGAAGCTTCTTTAACCATCTCCAAAATGGGACTCTTCCACCTGCTAACAGAAACTTCATATAAATGATGTACTTTCCGACTTAGGACGTCCGCCACTCAGTTTTCTTTCCCTTGCAAATGTTTTATCTCAAAATCAAAGTCGCTCAGGAAGTCCACCCACCGTGCTTGTCTAGCGTTTAAGGTAGGCTGACTGAAATAGTTGGTCAAACTATGATGATCAGTGAGTAGCAAAAATTTCCTGCCCATTAGATAATGTCGCCACATTTTTAAGGCGTGGATGACGGAAGTCAATTCTAAATCATAAGCGGAGTATTTCTGTTCGTGCTCCTTTAATTTCCGAGACTCGTACGCGACCACCTTGCCTTCTTCCATTAAAACTCCACCTACTCCTTCTTTGCTCGCATCCGTACATACCACGTAATCCTTATCAGGATCAGCTATCCTCAAAATGGGGGCTGTAGTTAGTAGGTGTTTCAATTGTTCAAAACTTTTCTGGCAGCTTGGGGTCCAATGAAATGTTTTCCCCTTTTTCTGTAATGAGGTAATGGGAAATGCAACTCTAGAAAATCCTTCTACAAATCTTCTATAATATCCAGCCATTCCCATAAAAGATCGAACATCTGCCACATCCTTCAGTACAGGCCAATCCATTATAGCCTTTACCTTCTCTGGGTCCACAGCGATCCCTTCCTTTGTAATTACATGACCCAAGTATTGGATTTCTTCTTTAAAGAAATCACACTTACTAAACTTTGTGTATAGTTGGTGTTCCCGAAGGGTCTGTAACACCTTTCTAAGATGTTCATGATGCTCTTCCATGGTGCGAGAATATACTAATATATCATCAATAAATATTAGTACAAATCTGTCTAAATATTGATGAAAGATACTGTTCATTAAACACATGAACGTTGTGGGAGCATTGGTAAGTCCGAATGGCAAGACCACAAATTCATAATGTCCATATCTGGTTCTAAAAGTTGTTTTAGCGATATCCTCATGCTTAATTTGGATTTGATGGTAACCAAAACGCAGATCAATTTTAGAGAACACCGTCGCACCTTTTACTTGATCGAATAGTTCGTCGATTCGTGGTAAAGGATATTTATTCTTAATGGTTAACTTATTTAACTGACGGTAATCAATGCACATCCAGAAGGTTCCATCCTTCTTCTTAACAAACAACACTGGGGCTCCCCACGGGGACACACTAGGACGTATATAATTCCTGTCCAATAACTCTTGCAACTGCATTTTTAATTCTGTCAGTTCGGGTACGCTCATCCTATAAGGTGCCCGTGACACTGGTGCTGCTCCTGGAATTAACTCGATGGTAAAATCTATGTTCCTTTTTGGGGGCAACCCAGGAATTTCTTCTGGAAACACATCTATGAATTCTTGAATGACTGGGATATTATTTAGAATGGCTGTTTTATCCTTAGAATCTGCATAACCCACCTAGATGGCATAGACCTGACATCCTTTTCAAATACATTTTACAAGTTGGTTTGCTGTTATTGGCCACACTTGCACAGATCGTTTAATTCCTTGCATCTCTTTTTTGGTCCCAAGGTGATCTCTGAAGTAGATAATTTTGGTCTTACAGTCCACTAATGACCAATGTTTTTCCAGCCAGTCCATACCAATGAGAATATCATACGAACCAAGGGGGAGCACATTTAAATCATCCGTTACTGGCTGTCTAGCTATGGTGAAGGAGCAGTCTTTAATTTTAGCTATTACTCGTCTTTGGGCTCCCGTAGCTAATTGCACCAGCCATGGGTTCTTAAACTTAACAGATTGTAAATTACAACGTTCCACTACTTTTGGGCTTACATAACTCAGTGTAGCCCCAGGATCAATTAAAAGAGATACAGTAAGGTCTGAGATATTACCTTCGAATTTGACCATAGTTGGCTGATACTCCGCCTGACGGTCTTCCAAAGCCACATTAATTCTTGGTATACTGCGTCCCACTTCACCAACTGTTGAAGCTTCATGAATCTGGGATAACTGTTCCGTCCCTTTCCGATGTGGACAGTTTTTGATGTAGTGGGGTCCCCCACAACCCCAGCACTGCACCGAGGGTCTTGTTGTCCCTTCATTGTCCAAGCCTGCCTGCTGTTCGCTGACTTTAGATTCACTGTTAGGCCAAAATTTGGATGTGCTTCTAACTGGAATCCGGTTGTTCAGTCCCTTTCCATTCCCCTTACTTCCACTACTGCGATTTCCTTTGCTACTTCCCATTGACTTAAAGCCATTTTTCTCATTCCATTTCTTGCCAGCTGCTTCTCCCTTTTGTTTCCTTTGCTGATAACAGATTCTGGCCTTCTGAATTACCTCATCCATCGATTTTGGATTGTCGAATTCAATCCTTTCTCGCATGTAGGGCGGTAAACTGCTTACAAGTCTCTGTACCTTTGCCTTTTCCTCTCTTATATAAGGCACATAGCGAAGCAGGGAAGTAAAGCGGGTGATGAACTCGTCCATAGTCTACTGCCCCAAACGCAGATCATGGAATTCTCTTGCCTTCTCATCGTAGAACCGCTCAGTTAGGTACCTCTCTTTAAAATACTTTTGAAAGTTATCCCAAGTAATGGTTTGTTCAGTAACTCCTTTTACAATCTTCACCTCCTCCCACCATAAGGTGGCCTTTCCCTGTAGCTGAAAAATTGCCAATCTAGCTTTAAGATTGCGGTCATATTCATAGAGCTGAAAATACTTGTTCATATTAATTAGCCATGCTTCAGCTGCTTCCTCTTGTTCCCCATCAAAATGTGGGGGTTTAATTTTGCGAAATTCCCCTTGTAGTTCCACCCTTTGTCTTTTCGAAGTTTGTTGTTCAATTACATTATCAGAACGCTCCTCCTGTTCCTCAGATCCTTTAGGGGGCATAGGGTGGTTCTGTTCCTCCGACATCCTCTGTTGCTCCATGCTAGGATTAACTGGTACTTGATTCTGTCGATCAGATAAACTTTTCAATATTCTTTCTTGTTCCATTGTTAGTCTGGCATTGTCTTCCCGCAGCCTTGCCATTTCATTTTTAAGTTCCTGTACGGTTTCCAGAATGGTTTGATTTGTAATTCTGGCCTCTTCCCCAAGCTGGACCCATAGTTCAGGATTATTTTCAGGACCAGGTACCCCTTGTCCCATCACAGGTCGTCGAGTTGTATTATCTGCTCTCCTCATGCTGCAAGTTCCTGAAACTCCTGTTCCTGTACTTATTCCATCAAATGAAAAGAATAATAAGGAAGATTCATAATTTTTTTTTTTTTTTATTCCTCTTATGTCTGTCTATTCCTACCCAGAGGCCTCAGTTTTGTAACTGGGCTCTGATACCATATGTCACAACTCCGTTTATTCAAA
>APFE031069772.1:0-14527 GCA_000404065.3 Pinus taeda
GACCACATCTCCTATTGCAGATTAATTTGATTAATTTATTGTGTGACTTCCCCTTATCCACATATTATCACCTCCTATATAGACATATGTAATGCAGTCTAGTAAGCCTCCTCCAAACAAGGGACAACAAACATACCACTCATCGCTTATCTTCACAATTACAGACACCTCATCGCTATGGATTCCATACTAGTTTACAACGTCCACCTCTTCACTCGTACTAGTGGATAATGCAATAACGAATTATCCTTGTGTAGGCCTATCATACCCATAGTATGCAGCTGATATTTCAATTTACTATTCTAACACCCCTGCCTTATGTGTCAAATTATTACAACCCTAAGCTAAGGAAATCTAGGTATGATGTGTAATATGAAAAGCAATTGCATTATTAAATAATTAATAAATCCATCACTTGGACAAGCGAGATATTAAGAGATGAGATTCTTGAAATCCCGTTGAGCAATGGGATAGGATAAATATTCCATGATAAAGCTTCTAGATGTGATTCTAGATAAGCTAGTTGGCTTGGAGATAATATCCATAAGATGGATTGGAGATAAATATCTATCAAGAAAAAAACATAAAACTTTGCGGAAAATAAAGGCAATGTTATAGAAGGAAAATCCTTGCAGGAGATAAAGGTGAGATTTTCCGAAAAAGGGCTAAGCAAATGGACATCACTAATGAAAATCACATCATGAAAGAGGGTATTAAATACCCATTGCATATATCAATTGGAGGAAATTGATACATGGCAAGGACCTCAGCTCAGGGGGATCAAAGGTGATTCATGGTTGGGTGGTGGTGCTACGCTCTCCAAGTGATGTTCTAGTGGGATTCATTTGGGTGGGATGTCCTCTATGATATTTTCTTCCCTTTATGTTTCAAATTCATTTAGCTTATGAAAGAAATTTCTTAAGTTTCCCAGCTATAAGAATGATTGAAGGAATTACATGTCATTGTTATATATGAGTATATTTACCATTGTTCATGGAATTTATGAGATAATGGTATATGGATGCATGTTATAATTATGGCACATAAATATAATTCTAATATGATCAAAATGTGTGGATCTCATATAGTATTGATGCTAACCTAATGAGTAACGAGGCTTGAGTTGCTAAGTAACTTGTGGTTAAGGCTCAATTGGATAAATTATGGTCCAAATTATTAATCTTATGCATCTAATGTTTCTCTTTTGACTACTTTCGCTTAGCCCTTAAGATACACATGTTAACCGTACATGAAATTGTGGTAGTAGGACGATCAACTGCATATGATGAATGCTTCTGGTGTGGCTCAGAGTATTTAATATTTTCATCCTCAAATCATATTTTTCCATTAAGGCTCGTGTTAGATTATTCATTCATTTTTTTTTTTGGTTACAAATGCATATTGTATAGGTTATATGTCAATGATACTATTACTATGGCAATTTGACTATGACCATGACATGGCTAAGCTTGTTACAATCGAGGGATAATAATGTCTTCTGCAATATTAAATCCTTAGGGGAGTGAAACATAAATTGTAGGATCTTGAAAGATCATGATTGCTTCTTCCATTGTAATGTATTCATGGGCAAAAATACTGGTGTTAACTTGTAGGAGGTAATTATGCGTGAACACATGTGGAAACTATTTCATATAAACTTAATTCAAGTTAAGCTTAGTAAAGAAACACCATATATGGATTTTTAACACTACATCTAGGAGCCACGTTCCAGTAAAAATTTGGGTTCTAAAACAGATCTGGAGAGGATTGATGAAAGGGTCTACACCTTCGCACGCATTTGCGTAGAAGTGGACCTAAGCAAAGGGCTGCCAGACAACATAAGGCTGATCTACAAACAGCAAAACTGGTTACAGGCATTAGACTATGAAAACACAGCTTTTAGATGTAGGCTCTGTAGGCAGACAGGTCACCTGCAAAGCTCATGTCCAGAAGACAAGAAAGTAAACAGTAGAAAGAAGCAGAAAGGGAAGCAGAGGAAAGGATGGCAATTTCCTCCCCCCAGACTCAGAGGATGAAGAATCAGAAGCAGAATATTTGAAAAGATGTTTAGAATGTCAGCAAGTGAAAGTTAAACATGTACATCCTGTTGATATTCTTCAACCAATACCCATACCTAAGTGGAAGTGGGAAGTCATTACACTAAATTTTATCATTACATTACCCATAACTAAAAAACACAATGATTGAGTCATGGTAATCTTGGATAAACTCAGTGAAAAAACTCATTTCATTCTAGTACAATCTACTTTCAAGACGGTTCAAATACATGATATTTTCAGGAAATAAGTATTTCGATTGCATGGTATCCCTAAGATAGTTATATTAGACAGATATGTAACTTTCACCTTCATGTTTTGGAGAGCCCAGTGTTTTGGAGAGCCCTTTTTATGGGCTAGGAACTCAAATTTATTTCAACACTACATACCATCCACAGACTATTGAGCATATTGAATGAATTTATCAAGTATTGGAGGATATGCTATAGAATTATGTTATGGAACAACCCAATAAGTTGGAAGAATATTTGCATTTGGTGGAATTTGCATAGAATAACGAATATCACGAGTCTCTAAAGATGAGCCCTTTCAAAGAGATATACAAGAGAATATGTAGACCACCTACGAATTGGAATAGTCCTAAAAATAGATTAATGCTACAGTGATAAATGTTGGAGGAAATGGGACAAATAGTAAATAAGTTCCGACCAAACTTAAAGGTTACCCAAGACAGGGAGAACACTTATGCTGATGGGAAAAGAACTTATCAGTAATTCAAAGTTGGAGACCATGTATATGTGTGAATCAAATCTAAGAAAAGCACTTTGCGATGGACTAGTTGTGAAAGCTTTCCCCTCGCTTGTGTTGTCCTTTACACTTGTGAACCATTAATAGTAAATAAAAGAAAAATAAAAATAATTTTTTTTTATCTTTAATTCCCAGAAAGTTAGAATCAATTATCATTTTTTCTCTCTTCCTAGAGATGGAAAAAATCCCCGTGGAAATCCAATGATGGCAAGAAAGCTCGAGGATATGGCAAGAAGGGGAAACTGGAACCGATCACAGTTCCTAGGGACAAAGAGAAATACTACTTGAATGATGTGTTCTTGAGTTGAATCTAGAGTCAGTGGAACCGTCAGAGTAATTGGTGAGGGTACAATACTAGACTAGACCGGTGTGGTCCTGAGGCCCAGATATAGGTTACCTCAAGTTGGATTTATTTCTCCAAACTATGAGGTGAGGAAAGGTTTGGGGTAGAAACCAGACATGATTTCCAGTCTTGAGGTTGGGTGGTAAGACCTTCCTGTTGAATAATATTTACAACACATTCAAGAATACAAGTATCTTTAGAAGTGTCCAATCCTTGTTTCTTTAAAAAAAGGTTTAAGTGCAAAAGATCATAGTTCTTGGGGACAAAGAGAAATACTACTTTAATGAGGTGTTCCTTAGTTGAACCTAGAGTCAGTGGAACCTTCAGACTGATTGGTGAGAGTACAATACTAGACTGGACCGGTGTGGTCCTCAGGGCTAGATATAGGTTACCTCAAGTTGGATTTATTTCTCCAATCTGTGAGGGGAGGAAAAGGCTAGGGGGAGAAACTAGACATGATTGCTAGTGTTGAGGTTGGGTGGTGAGAGCTTCCTTGAAAAATATTTACAACACATTCAAGAATACAAGTACCTTTTCAGGTCTAGAGTCCTTGTTTCTTTAGAGAAAAGGTTTAAGTGCAAAAGGATCACAGTTCCTGGGGACAAAGAGAAATACTACTTGAATGAGGTGTTCCTCTATAAACTAGGCACTCGATAATACAATTTATGTGGCCTCCTTTCTCCAATCGAACCTGGTCAAAGTGGCCTCCAAAAACTCAGTTAAAGCAGAGATAAAACAAACGGTCAAACCTCAACAGATTTACGGTCAAACTCAATCAAAGTCTGCGGTCAAAGTTGGTTAACCAGCCCAGAAAAGTTCGATCTCCTTCCCAATCAATTCGGCCTTCCAAAACAGAGAAATTCAGAAGTTTCAAGTAAATGAACCCAAGTCAAAGTCATCATAACCTTCTTTTCCTTATATGTTTTCCAGCAATACATAAGAGCACTTAAACCTTTTTTTTAAAGAAACAATGACTGGAGACGTGCAAAGACAACCACCCAACCTTAAGACCTTAAGACTGGCAATCATGTCTGGACTCTCCCCTAAATCTTTTCCTCACCTCACAATTTGGAGAATTAAATCCAACTTGAGGTAACCTATATCTGGGCTTAGCACCACACTTATCCAGCCTAGTTTATAGAGGAACACCTCATTCAAGTAGTATTTCTCTTTGTCCCCGGGAACTGTGATCCTTTTGCACTTAAACCTTTTCTCTAAAGAAACAAGGACTCTAGACCTGAAAAGGTACTTGTATTCTTGAATGTGTTGTAAATATTTTTCAATAGGAAGCTCTCACCACCCAACCTCAACACTAGCAATCATGTCTAGTTTCTCCCCCTAGCCTTTTCCTCCCCTCACAGATTGGAGAAATAAATCCAACTTGAGGTAACCTATCTCTAGCCCTGAGGACCACACCGGTCCAGTCTAGTATTGTACTCTCACCAATCAGTCTGAAGGTTCCACTGACTCTAGGTTCAACTAAGGAACACCTCATTAAAGTAGTATTTCTCTTTGTCCCCAAGAACTATGATCTTTTGCACTTAAACCTTTTTTTAAAGAAACAAGGATTGGACACTTCTAAAGATACTTGTATTCTTGAATGTGTTGTAAATATTATTCAACAGGAAGGTCTTACCACCCAACCTCAAGAAACAATCAGATGAAATATTTCGCTACAAATGGTTGTGAAGTGGATGATGTGATATCAGAATGAAATTATTGACGAAGATGAGCGGGATGGTAGTATTGCGAATATGTATTCACCGTAGTAAACACAATGACAATGTATTCTTCTACTTAGTGCATCCATAACATGATTTTCTTTTCCTTTTAAATTATTGATTTCAAATTCAAGTTCACGAAGAAAGGCATTCCACCTTGCTTGACAGGAATTTAAATTGGGTTTCCTGAAATAACTTGGCATACTATTATGATATGACATTAACATAAATATTTTTCTTAGAAATAGTGCCTCCATACTTTCAGTTCATGGATGATGATAGTTAGTTCCAAATCATATGTAGAATATCTTTGCTCATGTCCCTTTAGCTTTTATGACTCATACATTATCTCCTTCCCATCTTGTGTTATTACTTCCTCCACCCTTCTTGACGCGCATCTGTGGAGGCCACAAATTCATTATTTGGGCCAGCAATCCTTACTACATGGGAAGTAGCTAGTAGGTCCTTTCATTGTTCGAAACTTTTCTGACATGCATTGGCTCACATAAAAACTCTTCACTTCTTTTGTAAGGAGGTAATGGGATATGTTATCTAAGACAATCCCTCAATAAAATATCAACAATCCCTCGCCAAAACCATAAAATATCGTATATCACCTACATTTTTGGGCACATATCATTCCATAATAGTTTTGATCTTTTCTAGGTCAGCATCTATTCCCTCCGCTGAAATGATGGGTCCCAAGTATTGAATATGATTTTTATAAAAGTTAGAGTTACTAATTTTTTAATACAATTGATGGTCTCATAATACTTGCAGCACCGTATGCAAGTGCTCCTTATGCTCTTCTAATGTCTTAGAATAAATAAGTAGATCATTTATAAATATCATAACAAACTTATCTAGAAAAGGATGAAAAATACCTTGCATCAATCTCATAAATGTTGTGGGCATGTTAGTCAGCCCAAAAAGGTAGGACTACAAACTTGTAATGACCGTAACAATTTTTAAAAGATATCTTACAAATTTCTTCTTCCTTTACCTAAATTTGGTGGTATCCTGCTCATAAGTCAATCTTATAAAAAAAAATTTGCTCCCTTGACTTGATAAAAAACATCATCAATTCAAGGTAGGGAGTACTTATTCCTAATGGTTAATTTATTGAGTTGTCTACAATCAATGCACAGTCTTAATGTGCCATCCTTATTTCTTACAAATAAAAATAGAGCTCCCAAGGTGATACACTAGGACAAATATATCCTTTATGGAGGGATTCCTATAATTGCATCTTAAGCTTGGTTAACTCAGGTACACTCATGCAGTAAGGGGATTTGGATACTGTCATTTCTCCAGGAATTAATTCAATGGTAAAATCAATGTCTCACTTAGGGGGAACCCTTGTATATCTTCAGGAAACACATTAGCAAAATCCTGAATTATAGGTATGTTTCCCAAGGTGGCGGTCTTATCATTAGAATTAGAATACCTAACTTGAACAACATAAATCATATAGCCTTTTCTATTGCATTTACCTAGTTGAGAGGTAGTAATGAGGTGTAACCTCATGGGTTTTCTAACTCCTTGAATCTCTTACTAGGAACCATTTTAAACGAGGTAACAAATGGACTTTTCTTTACAGTTTACTAAGGACCAATGCCCTTCAAGTGAGTCCTCCGAATCAACAGGTCGTATGATCCTAAATGAAAAATATTCAAACAATCCTTGATCTGGTACCTCCCTATCTCAGTGGAACGATTTGGTACCATAGCATGTACCCTTCTCTTGGCTCATGTAGCTAGCTATACCAGCTAGGAGTTTTTAAATTTATAAGTTTGCAAGCAACACTTTTCCACTACCTTGGGGTAGATATAACTTAAATTCTCGCCGGGACTACTAAAATAGACATAGATTAATTAGTTAACTTACCTTCCATCTCTATCATAGTAGGCATTAATTAGTTAACTTACCTTCCATCTCTATCATAGTAGGCTGATAATCTGCTTGATGGTCTTCTAACACAAGGTTAATCCTAGGAATACTTATTTCCACCTTCCCAACTGTAGATGCTCTCTCCACATTAGCATCTTGCTCAGGCCTTCTTTCCACCTCCCCAACTGTAGATGCTTCCTCCACATTAGCATCTTTCTCAGGCCTGGTACGATGGGGGAAGTTCTTATAATAACGGGGTTCTCCACAACCCTAGCATTGTAAGAGGGGATTCTACATTTGGTTGGGTTCCATCTTGTTGGATGATTTTGTAAGCTTAGTTTTTTCTTGCTATCTATTTTTTTGTTGATTTCTTCCAAGTTGTTTATTTGGCTAACTTTTTTTTTCGTGTTTTTAAACTTGCATATTTAGTGCCTCTGAAATTCTGATAGATATTCTATCGTTTCTTATGGAGCCAACCTTAACCATTGTCCCCTTTCTGCTTCATCTGTAGATAACAAATTCAAGCCTTGTGAATTACTTCATCCATGGTCTTGGGATTATCAAATTCTATTCTTTCCTTCACAAATAAAGGAAAACTACTCATGAAACTTTTACTTTAGATTTTTCCTCTCGGATATATGGAACATATCTCAAAAAGGACCTAGAATTGGTCACAAACTCATCCATATTTAGTTGCCCCAATTTTAATCATAAAATTCTTTTGCTTTTTCATCATAGAGTCACTGTGTCAAACAGTTGTTTTTGAAGCATTTTTTAAATTCATCCCAAGTCATATCCTACTCCTCTATACCTTGCATTGTATTTACCTCCTCCACCATAAGGTGGATTTCTCTTGAAGATGATAGACAACCAATTTGGCCTAGAGGTTATCATCATATTCATAAACTTGGAAGTATTTTTTCATATTGATGATCCAGGCTTCCGCAGCTTCTTTCACTTCACCATCAAATGTTTGGGGTTTGATCTTTCTAAATTCCCCCTGGAGTTCCATTTTTTGTTTCTTCATTCTCCATTGATCAAGGACATTTCTCTATTCCTCTTCCTTGTTAACTCTATTTCCATCAATCCTCTAAGTTGTGGATTTCTCTTGAAGATGATAGACAACCAATTTGGCCTAGAGGTTATCCTCATATTCATAAACTTGGAAGTATTTTTTCATATTGATGACCCAGGCTTCCGCGGCTTCTTTCGCTTCACCATCAAATTTTTGGGGTTTGATCTTTCTAAATTCGCCCTGCAGTTCCATTTTTTGTTTCTTCATTCTCCATTGATCAAGAACATTTCTCTATTCCTCTTCCTTGTTAACTCTATTTCCATCAATCCTCTAAGTCGGACTTCCTTCTGGAGTATCCTCATTTTTGTGTTGATGTTCTTCATCATATTTGGTTCTGTGGTTAGGACTAGGTTGAGAGGATTGATGGTTATGTTTTCCTAAGAGACTCTTTAAGATCTTCTCATATTCATGCATCAATATTGAATTATTTGTTCTTTGTCGAACCATTTCATCTTGTAGCTGTTGGACAGTTTCAAGCAACATACTTGTTAGGTTTTGCTATTTTGTAGCCTAATACACCAACAATCGTGCATTTCCTTTAAGGTTCGATTTTACTGTTGGTCTTGGTGGAAACTGGCCTCCAACTCCTCTCCTAATCATGATCTATTTTACATGGTCACTATCTCTTTATGTGCACATCAACACATTGCTCATCACTACAATTGCCCAATCAAGTCATAGTATTGAAACTGTGCTCTGATACCACTTGTAACATGTATAACTATAGAATTCCAAAGTTAAAAGTCTAAATATATATTTTTTACCCAAATTACACTTAATTTATGGTAACAATGGGTTTACATTCATTCGTTAAATGATAAATAATCGATTAATTATTTCATGTACAAGGAGTGGACTATAGTTTAAATGTTGTACACACTTATATTATTGTGCAATGCACATTTCAAACATAATTCACAGGCCTTATCCATAGCCTGGATAGGAAAAAAGGGCTTTAACATTCATCAAGGAGGTTACCATTGGAATATCTTAGTCATGAGATGACTGAAAGGTGGATACATCTCCACCATGGGATAGGAGATAATAAATCCAAAGATCGTAGTTCATTCGAAGATTTTTAGGGTAACTAACCCTACCCCATCCACCGATCACTCTCTCCATTTTCTTTGCCGCCTGTGCGAAATCAAGCTCTACAACTTACCTCGTTCGAGTTGTCTCAAGGGTCAAAAATACAACCACCTCTCCTTGAGAGGGTATTTTCGAGCCCCCTTTCCATTGGTTAACATATTTCTATATTTTTCCTTGACTATTATTTACTCGTAATTATTTGTAGTTTGATGTATATAGATAAACCCGAGTGTCGAATTTTTCCTCCTCAGTGGAGCAAGCAACACTAGTGGAATTGAATAATAGCAATGGTTACAAGACTCTTTCCGAGATTGTAGATGAGGGTTTGACTATATTCTCTCTATTAGTAATCCAACTAAACTAAAGGTTCTATACATGCCATTCCTCTACTCGTATTTCACATCATATAATATCTACTTTCCAGTGTTTTATTGTAGGTTACCCTATGCTCACCATACAAATTATTTAGAGGGTTTGACAGAGGGGTTTCGTGCAACAATACCATTACACAGGTAACATGTTTCTCTTGCTCTAGGGATGTTTTGTATAAATCTAGTCTTTGTTTTTACTTATGGGTGTTTACTAACCCATTTTGGTTATTGACCAAGGTTGTGCTACTGTACACCACATCACGACCACTACATATTGAGGAGAAGACATAACTCTAATACTAGATTTTTACTTTAACATGAAATTATGGGTTTGACCTCTTAGACATTCCTTAGAAGAATTGCTTGACTAGATGAGTCATTAAGCCACATTTTCCTTTTTGTTGCAGTGGAATGTCAATTTTACTATTCTAAATATGAGGGTTGTATAAACAATAATGTTATATTTTTTTTTCATATACTTAGCCACAGTCCATGCACTGTAAATTAATGGTGAACCCTCTTGGCTTGTATTTAACTCAATTTTTTTTAGTTATAATGAAAGGTGTTACTTATTATTTCTCATTCCAATGCAGATGTTTTTTTGTGATAATCTTGTCAATAATTCTACTATTCTCAATGAATTCTATAATTAAGGTTCTTATTATTTTTCTGTGTTATTGTGAACATGATACTTCTGAATAAGCCCTATTTATTCACACTAGCTTGTAATTGTCATTGCATGTCTAAACTTATCTATATTTAACTTTATGATGGTTTCATTCTTACGGTTCAATCAAATTCCTAATCCCCAAATATAAACATATATGTGTTTTTACTGTTCTGAAATTTCCAGCAATGAAATTTCCAGGAAAGTCTGGGTGGATGCATTTACTATTTACTACAAGAAGCACACAACTAATTCTTCAACTAGTTTTTCCCATAGTTTCTTCCTTCCCACAGTTTCTTCCTTCCCACCCAGCAGTAACTAAGACCTGGGAAAACTGGGACCTTCTTATTTCCCTTTATGTGGTTACTAATGCTATGAACGATTATGGATTTATGTGGTTACCAATGCTATGAACGATTATGGATTTCCTTTATAGGCTTTCATCTTGTAACCTTAAGACTCAACCGAAATCATGTTACCTACTATGTGACTCTGCTATTTTAAGTTGAGATGAGTTGATTTTCTCAACTTCTACCCATTCAAGTCAGATTCTTATGTATAAGTTACGTTTTCAGCAGTGCACGCTCACTCTATGTCTCTAAATAGAGATACGGCCATGTAATTATTTTGCAAATTAATATTTTTTAAAGACTATATACATAATGTTAAAGAAAGTCATGATAACCCTCTATTCCTTACTTGTCTATTTTCCAGCAATATATAAAAACACAAAAAACTTTTTCTTTTAATAAAAACAAATACTAAAAACTTGCATAGATACTTATATTTTTGAATGTGTTGTAAATATTTATCAATAGGAGGTTCTCAACACCCAACGTCGAGACTCGTAATTACGCTTGGTCTCTCCCCTGGGCCTTTTCCTCACCCGACAGTTTCGGTAAATAAATGCAACTTGAGGTAACCTAGGTCTCTCCCCTGAGCCTTTTCTTCAACCGACAGTTTCGATAAATAAATGCAACTTGAGGTAACCTATATCTGCGCCTTAGGACCACACCAGTCTTTTCCTCAACCAATAGTTTGGATAAATAAATGCAACTTGAGGTAACCTATATCTGGGCTTTAGGACCACACCAGTATTTTCCTCAACCGACAGTTTGGATAAATAAGTGCAACTTGAGGTAACCTATATCTGGGCCTTAGGACCACACTAGTCCAATTTAGTATTCTACTCTCTTGAATCAGTCCGAGGGTTCCACTAACTCTAGGTTTAGCTCATTGAACACCTCATTCAAGGAGTTTTCTTCTTTATCACCAGGTGGCAGGAACTATGACAAGTTCAAGTTTCCATTTGTCGCCATATCCTCTAGATTCCTTTCTATCCCTGGATTTCTAATGGGATGTGGTTTTTTTCCATTTCAAGGAATTGAGAAAAACTAAATCCACTTGGATGTGGTTTTTTTCCATCTCTAGGAAGTGAGAAAAACTGACAACTGATTCTAATTGTCTAAAAATTAAAGATAGATTTTTTAATTTTTTTTAATTTTTTTTTATTTACATTTCTTGGTTCACAAGTGTAACTTTCCAAATCATAATATCATTTACATCATTTTGATTTTTCATACATTTATCTTAACGGAAAGTTTCCCTAAAGTTTCCCTACCATATCGCTAATTATAAATTACTAAGTGTAAAAAGTAATTAAGCAGTAAAACAAATATTATTAAGTTATGCAGAGTAAAAGGTAATTAAGCAGTAAAGCAAATATTGAGAGTATATCAATACCTGCTAGCTGCATAAGTTAATAAATCATTCGACCTTGGAAACTTTAAACATCCCTATAAATCAGCTCTCAGCCCACTAATTTAGTATAATGCTATTTTGCAACACCTGAATTACCCTTAATATAAACTTTTCATCACAAATCTAATATTTCTTCGTGCATTGCATTACATAAGAAATTATGGAATTAGAAGTAGTATTAGCATGAGTATTAAATAATTCTAAAATTGAAGCAAAGAAAATTATTATGTTTAATCAAATTGAAACTAGAGTAGAAGAGGACTCGAAAATGTAGTCTAACAACAAAAAATAGGAGGTGATAAAGTTATAAAAAATAATTACGTTATAAAAAGTATAAGAATAAAATATATATAAATAAACATTATCGAAACAGAGAAATAGAAGTATGAATCAATGAATTAAAATAAATTTGACAATAATGGATCAGAACTATAAAAAATGGTAAGTTAATAGGTAATATAAAAAGAGGGAGAATAGAGAAAAAAGGGAAAGTAATAACAAACTACGATCAATAAAGATTAAAAAAATTAAAAAAAAAATTAAAAATGAGTAAAAAATAAAAATGAAAAAATTGAAATTAATAGAATAAAGATGTAGGAGTTAAAAAATAACCAAAAGAATAAAAAATATGTAAATATCACAAAGTGAAAAGAAGATGAAGAATGGGAATATACATAAAGTAGTAAAAATATTAAATGAAGAAAAAACAGAAATTATATAGAATGAATGTGTCTACAACTTAAAAAAGATTAGTTTAGGAAAAAAAATAAAAAGATAGAGAAATTGTATAGTAAATATAGATTTTAGTATAGGAAAGTGAGATTAGAAATGAAAATTTTGAATTTAATTGAAATACTTTTAGATTCCCAATTTTTTGTTTCTTTAAATAGTGGAATATACATAGATAAAAGGAATAAACCATATGCAAAAAACCAAGTCTTACATGTTGTTAATAAATATAGGACAAGTCTTACATGTTGTTAGTAAATATAGGACATTGACATTGGATGTCGATGAAGGTGTTCATATATTGAGATAATTGTTGAAGTAAGTCTTACATGTTGTCAATAAATATGGGACATTGACATTGGATGCCAATGAAGATGTTCATATATTGAAGAATTTGTTGAAGTAAATGAGAATAACTGGGTCTAAGTCCAAATTTAAAAACTAGGAAATTGGAGCCACAATGTTTTACAAGGATAGTGTTGTAGCTATAAAATTAGAAATTGACATAGAAATAGATATATACATTGACATAGGAATTGAAATTGAAATTGAAATCCACATGTACACCAAAATAAATATTGATTTCAATGTGCATGCATTGTTAGAGTAATGTGAAGAATTGTTAATGAAATAGTTACATGGAAATGATGCAATGGAGTATAAATTCCAAAAAGTGAAATTGGAACCATAAAAATGCCACTATATTATAAACATAATATAAAAACATGATTCATTGGGCTATATAGATTAACAACACTTCAATAAAAACATAGATAGAGTGAAAAGTAAGACGAAGAACATAACAATTGTAAATTGGAGCCACATTGTATTAAGAGGATAATCTTGCAACTATAGAAATAGAAACTAAGATAGAAATATAAATTGATATATAAAAAAAATACAAAAAAAAAAAATGATATGTACACTAAAATCAATGCATTGACTTTAATTTGCATGAATCGATATATTTTGAAGAAAAAAAAGTGGCATCTATATATGAAAAACCATGTGATAGAGGCTAAATCTCGACAAGAGAAATTTGAATTACAGAAATATCACTATATTATAAACATAATCTACCAACAAGATTCATTGGGCTACATATATTAACTACACGACTATAGACACATCAAGAGAATGAAAAGGAGACATAAACGTGAAATTCAATAAATTTTTCTAATTGTAAGAAAACTTCATTTCAGCGTATTTTTATAACTTTTTTAAAACAATGGAACTAAAAATTAATATGTAGATGGAAATCAAGAGAATGAAAAGGAGACATAAACGTGAAATTCAATAAATTTTTCTAATTGTAAGAAAACTTCATTTCAGCGTATTTTTTTAACTTTTTTAAAACAATGGAACTAAAAATTAATATGTAGATGGAAATCAATGCATTAGAATTTGAACTAGAATTTTGAACATAAATTCAGCTAGAAATAAAAATTGCCATTGAATAGAAATTTTCATTAAAATATAAATAGAAATAAAACTTGAAATTGAAAATGAAATTGACATGTATAATGGAATCATGATATCGATTTAAAGTATATTTTTCATCAGTTCTATATCAATGCATCTAAAAAGCATATACGGAAAAAATTCAACCCAATAAGGAAAATATTCGACATTATACATCTTACAAATACTTAAATTTTTTTTTTAATATTGGATTTACCCTTTTTTTCTATTTTTTCATAAGCCTTATCCACTGTAAAATGAATTTTTCCATTTTATAATTTTTTGTAATATAGAAGTTACTATTTTTCTATTTTTTTTGTATAAAAGTTGTAGATTTGAAGTTTACCACTTTATATCTTTTATAATAACGAATTTTGTCATTTTATAATTTTTTGTAATATAGAAGTTACTTGTGGATTTGGACGTTTACCATTTTATATGATTTATAATTTTTTCTAATATTGATTCATCTTTTTTCTATTTTTTTTTATAGGAGTTATCCATTTAACACTTAAATTTGTTAGTTTATAATTTTTTCCAATATAGAAGTTATGATTGTTTTTTTTGTAAGAGTTACCAATTTGCAAAGAATTTA
>APFE031069772.1:14537-26016 GCA_000404065.3 Pinus taeda
ATTTGTAACTATATCGAAATTACTAACTAGTCTGTTTAAATTTCTCCCTTTATAATTTTTTCAAATATAGAAATTAGTTTTTTTGTTTTTTATAAAAGAGGTACCAATTTGCAACCAATTCATTATTTCATAATTTTTGTTAAAATAGAAGTTATATTTCTTTTAGTTGCAATTATATAGAAATTACTAACTCACCTCTCATTTAAAACAATTGAGTCACTCCATTTATAATTTTTTCAAATATAGAAATTAGGTTTTTTGTTTTTTATAAAAGAGGTACCAATTTGCAACCAATTCATTATTTCATAATTTTTGTTAAAATAGAAGTTATATTTCTTTTAGTTGCAATTATATAGAAATTACTAACTCACCTCTCATTTAAAACAATTGAGTCACATGATGGCTCCTAAATATGTATCGGAGTTATTTATATTATTGTATGTCAATGACAATATAGATTCATTGTTAATTAAATTAATTATTTAAAAAATTTTACATTTTATTATTAATAAATTATTTTATTAAACTATTATGTCATAAACCACTTTGTAAATGATATAAATAAGATACCAAACAAACTAAATTAAGAAATCAATTCTAGCCAAATTACAATATTAACATTTAAGAGAAATTGATAGAAATTGTTTTTCTTATAATATAAGAATTATTCTTTTTTATGTTGTTTTAAAAAATTATTGTATTTTTTTCTGATAATCCTCTAAAAAAGTACCCTAATAATTTTTTTATATTATTTTTATAAAATTTCAATTCTCAAATTTCCACAGGGCTGCGTTATTTTATAAAAGGTAATTGAAAAAGTTGATTTACTTCTTTTGTGATTTTATTCAGTAGCGATTTGTCAATGTTCCTATCCATGGTTACACAGAGCCCGAGCTTCATTGTTCTACACAGCCACACTATTCGTCAACTCAGCAGGAGCAGCACAGTGGATGTTAGACATAAAATGAGAGAAAGCTTTGACCACAATCATTCACTGCTAACCTGTACCGAATTGGAAACTAACAAATTATTCATCGTACCAAACCGAATCAGTGAACTTCCAAATTCTTTATGGGCAGTGGAGGTCGTGCATAACAGTTTTGGGGCTAGGAGCCTATAAGTAGGATAAAAATACTGTAAAACTTTGAAGTATGCGGAGCGCGAAATGTAAAAGGTCGAGTCAAAGGGTTGTCCTCCCAAGAAATAATATAGAATAATATGAAGTAAGTCAGTCCAGGGACCCTAGGAAGGTATAAATAGAGCGAGGCTCTATGGGTAGAAGGTAGCTTTTTGTATGTAAGCTTGGATCTGTCATGTAATGGGTTTTTGAGAAGAAAAGTCTTGATGCATCAGGAAGTTCGAGTCGAGGGGATTGGGTAGTAGATAAAGGCTCTACGGCTGTATACATAGAGGCCTAGAAGAGTTTGTAGCTGTGTGCTCGGATCCCTGCAGCTAAGTGCGCAAGACAGATCTAAATGTATTAGTGAAGAAATTGAATAAAGATAAGTTGATTTTGAAATTCTGAGTTAAATTTGAATTATCATGGATCTGGCTAATGTATGGTTAATATAATTGTTCGATCTATGCACGTAAGCTTATGTTATGAATATACGTGAATCTGTATCCTTTTTAAGTGCGAGAATTGGTGAATTCGGATAAATGTTTGCTTAAAGACAATAAAAAGTAGATTGAATCTATAACCAGTGCATTAATAAGTATTAAGGAGTATTCTGGGACTGGATTTACATGAAGTAGAGTGGCACAAAGCCACGGAATGGTGTGCGAAACCTCCAAACCACATCAAGACATCCCAAGGGTATGAAAAACTGGTTCCAGCACTCTCCCCTGCTACCTCGGGTGAGACCTCAGTCCATGCTCCATGGGTTGTTGCCAAAAGAGCCGATAGCTGCGAGATTTGTTTGGCTAAATAACTCTTCCGAACCTGGGTCAAGCCCCTATAAGCCAACATCTTTTTGCCGGTATGGGCGAACTTGGCAAGTGAGAGGTACATTGAAATAAATTCCTTAGAAATGTCAATAGAAATGGAAATTGACATTAAACATAAACTCGACATTGAAATTGCAATAAAAAGATAATTGAAATTGACATTAAATATAGATAGCAATTTTTTAGACTGCTTAATTATTCCAAATTATGGTGAAGAGTAATTGTTGGAAATAGGTAACGAATAGTTCATAGGGAAAACTAAGAATCCATGTAGTTGGAGAATTGTTTCTCTTTGTGATAAATTTACATCTCTCATTGATGAATAATATTGGAGCCAGGGAAAACTAAGAATCCATGTAGTTGGAGAATTGTTTCTCTTTGTGATAAATTTACATCTCTCATTGATGAATAATATTGGAGCCTTTGCCTGACATGGTATCATGTTTGACTACTCCTCTACTCTCCTACTACTACTTCCCTCCTACGATCGAAGATTTTTTAACGTCATGATGGTATGATGAGTTGTTGTAGCAATTGGAAAAACCTTTGGGTACTAAGCACACCTCCTATTATTATTTTCCATTTTTTTGTTGCACTAAACATAGTTGACACCTAAAACAATATGCCAAAAGTGCCTATCAACATGAAGAAACAATGGATGAAAAATCTTAGCATGTTGAATAATGATTGTGGTGAAGGGTTTTAGAGAATCAGAAGTCCACAAAGGGACAAAAAGAACTTGCAACTTATAAACTTTCTTCCAACCTTGGTGAGCTTAAGTCGATTTCAAATTTCCCAAATATTGGGGAATCCGACAGACATGGGCACAATCAATTTTTTGACCGCGGCCATGTATGTCGGGTTCCCAAATATTCAAGGAATCTGCAATTGACTTAAGGATGGCCTTCCAACCTAGAGTGATTCAAAGTTTGGTTTTTTCTTGCATACATTTTTTATTAATGTGTGACGTGATATATTCAAGGAGGTGCACACAGAGCATAGTCAGGTGAACCCTAAAGCCTATCCTTGGATTGAGTCATCTAACAAAGGTTGGTCATCAAGTTACCATTCAACAAGTACATATTGTTGTAGCATACCCTAAGTAACAGTTGACATTCATTGATTATTTGCATTATAATAATATTAGACATGGAAGGGACGTCAAGCCCCTATAAGCCAACAAATGGTTCCATTGCCAGGACTAGGATTTACCCAAGGTGTGTCTGATGTGGAATGCGGGGACTCTATAGAGAAGGAAATGAAGGATCAAAGGGACCAGGAGTAGTAGCAGTTCAAAGTACATTGACAAGGTTGACAATGATGAGAGCGATCCAGCTACCGATATTCAAAGGAGCAGGAAGGGAAGGTCTAGAACAATTTTGGTTCGTGTTAACAATAGTATGGAATGCACATAGAATTATGGATGAGAATATCAGAAAGGCTACCTTAGTTAGCGCGCTATAGGACCGAGCACTAACATGGTACATAAAGTACTCAAGAAATCACATAACTGTAGGGAAAACAGAAATCCAGACTGAACTAAAGAAAGAGTTTGGTTGGCCGAAGTCAGAAACACAGTCGATCATAGGATTCAAGGACATCACGATGATGCCTGGTGAAACCCTGTGGGATTTGGATCAAAGACTGAAAAGTACTATCCACGAAGTAAACATGACACTAACGGATTCACAACATTGCGCTTGGTTTATGGCATCATTAACACCACATCTGAGGATGACTTTGTCACAATAGAAGATCTCAACCCAGGCTAAAGCATTGGAGACAACGATGTGGTTGCACGAAACTCTGTTACAAGACCTGGGGTTGGGAGTTCAGCAAATCCAAGCGCAGATACAAAACTTGTGTTTGGAAATGAAGAAGTTAAAATAGGAACAGGCACCTCACCCCAAAGTCCAAGAGGAAGTGTGGTGAATAAAGTGTAGGAGCTAGGGCATGATAAAGATCATTGCCCGGTCTTGGTGAATTATGCGGTAACAGGGGGACCAACACAATTGCGACCAGAGGCACAGGCAGGGCCAAGCATGACAACCCCACTCTAGTGTGCAATCTATCAGGTGGGAGGAAAGCATAGCACAAATAGCTATCACCTACTGCCAAAATTAAACCAAACCCCCCAGCAGCTATTTTGCGACTTTTAAAGATTAGGGGGGCATGAGGAAAGAGACTATCATAGCTATCAATTATTAATGGACCAGTCACTTTCCTATAGAATGCAAACTGAGGGGCGAGGCCAGGATCCATCCATGGTGATCACGGACAGTGGGTTCAAAGAACATGGATGAGGATAGGGTGGAATGGGGCTAGGAAGGGTCGTGGGTAGCTAATCTATTACAACTGCAGAGGACTAGGACATTACGTGTGGGATTGTACCAACCCAACTAGAATATCATGCACTTACTATGAGCAATTCTATCATGAGCTGATAGATTGTCCCACACTAATAGCAGAAATTCATGAAAAAAGGGTAGTGCAACCTATGATGACCCAAAAAATGCAGATGATGAGGTCTGAACCCCGCGATGAAGACCCCTAGGTAAACATGGTACTAAGAAGTGGGATGGCCACAGGAGAGGATAAAAGGAACTTAAGTAAGGAAGATGCAAGGGTTTGTAAGGAGACGTATCTGGAATCTAGGGAGAGCTTCATGGAGGTCTCTACCCCAGGTAGCAGGGATCAAACTGAGTAGGACAGGGATCCCTCGATGATAGCTATCTTCTTAAATACATGCATAAAATTATTGCACGACAATAGAGTAGTTAGAGGCTTGCGAGAATTAATAAATAAGTGCACGGGGACGCAGGAACCTAACGTGGTCCGCAAACTGGGAAAACATGCAACACGGATGGGGCAAGAGATGTGATTAACGACACAAATTAGCGACTATGAGATGGATTAGATCATTTTGGATTTGGCCTTGGATGCAAATGTACTGCCTAAACAAACTTGGGAGCACATGGGTAGGCCTACAGTACAATGGTCTCCTATTTAATTGCAGATGGAAAACCAACAGAAGATCTTGCTCATGGGAAGGTTGTAGGGAATTATGGTAGATATATAAGGCGCAAGCACTAGAACAGACTTTGAAGTAATTAAAATCATGGATGAAAGTACACCTTATCCTGCATTGTTAGGAATAGAAGCGGCCACCGACATGAATGGGGTTATTAATTTAAGGAAGTGAACAATGATATTTGAAACAAAGTCTCTCTGTGTAGTCGTTCCACTAGATCCGGATGAAGGACTGCGCTCCATTGAACCCATACGTAATGAAGGAAGTGATGAAGAATTAGATTGTATCTACAATATTTCTTCACAAAGCCAAGAATGGGTCAAGTCAATGGAGGATAGAAGATTATCACAAGGCTATGTAGAGTCCTGCACCACTGATTCAGATGAAGAAGACGAGCGATGGCATAATAGGTTGAATGGAGTAACCGCGCTACACTACAACATGGTGACTAAATCTTTGTATTGCGTGAGGGACCAAGATTGTGAACTACCGATGTATGATGGGCTGACAGGAATAGATGAATTTTTGACTAAATTTGGAATCACAGTACCAGAGCACCAATGGTTTGATGCATTGAGATGGGCATTGCGTGCGACACCTACGCCATGGTGGGGAACACATGAAGGGACTTTCGAAGATTAGCTCGACCACAGGCACATGATGTAGATAAGATTTGGGAAGCTAGAACTATGAATAACAGAGAAATACGATGGACGTGATGACCCGCCCATGCACCTTACTAGATGGATCAAAGCCTACATAGAGGAACCTCAACCATAATGGGTGCACTTATTTTATCACACCCTGGACATCATTCCCAGAAACCTGTATACTGAAGCAGAGCTCTGACACGACATAGGTGAGTGGGATATCTTGCACGAAGGGTTTTTGTCGACATTCATCTTTGAAGATCAATGGATGGATACGATGGACGATGTGTTATAGCTAGTGAAGGCTACCATTTTCAAAACACCATTGGAACCAGAAGAAATCGTGTAGCCTAACTGGTCGCGACAGCTGAGCCAGGCCCTCGAATGTTACAATGCCCGGGTAGAAGATGATGAGGACGAATCGCAACCCGAAATCGAAGATCCAGATATCACGGCACCGTTGAAAATGAAACAAGTAAATATTAGAACAGAAGAAGAGCCAAAGTATGTAATGCTTGGGGACAATTTGGATGACGCCATGGTGGAAAAGGTCGACGAGTTGCTTCGAGAATATTGAGATTTATTCCCAACAAAAATCATGGAGCTAAAAGGGATCCTAGGAGACCTGCGAGTGATGAAGATAACGTTGAAGCTGGACACAAAGCCAGATAAGCAGTGACCCTACCGATTGAATCCAAAATATAAAGCAAAGGTCTGTGAAGAATTGGACAATATGCTAGGAGCAGGAATCATTGAACCAATCAAGGAGTCCAACTGGGTAAGTCCTATGGTAATGTAGGAGAAGAAACAGAAGGGTGAGATTCGCATCTGCGTGGATCTCAGGAAGTTCAATGATGCCTGTGTTAACGATCCATTTCCAACACCCTTTATAGATGAGGTACTGGAAAATGTGGGTGGGCAAGAAGCCTTCTCCTTCCCAGACGGGTTCTCAGGATACCACTAGATCAAGATCACACCAGAGGATAGGAGTAAAACAATGTTCATCACTGAATGAGGTTTTTTTCAGTATATGGTGATGCCCTTTGGACTGAAGAACACGACGACGATATTCTCACACATTATGGTAGCGACATTCAAGGAATTTATACACAAGTTCTTAGAGGTCTATCTTGATGACTGGACCATATTCATATTGGTTAAAAAACACATTGCAAGCTTATGGTTAATACTGGATACTTGCCGATGACACCACATTGCGCTAAACCTAAAGAAGTGTACCTTCCTTGTCTACTTCGGGAACCTACTTGGCCATGTGGTTTGTAAGTAAGGCCTGATGTTGGATCAGGTAAATATCGCTGTCATACTCAATCTGCAAGCACCGCGAAGTGTCAAACAACTATGCACGACACTGGGACACATGGGCTACTATCAGAAGTTCATTAAAAGCTACACTCAGATCACGACTATAATGGAACAGTTGCTGAAGGAGGATGCTACTTATTGTTGGAATGAGGAATGCAACAAAATTTTGGAAACACTTAAGGAAAATATGGCATCCGCCCCTATATTGGTCTTTCCAAAATGGGACATCGAATTTCATGTTCATGTTGACCTGTCGTGTATCGCGTTGGGTGCGGTACTCACTTAAGAAGGAGTGGAGGGAATAGATCACCCAATTGCATTCGCAAGTCGTCGGTTGTCAAAAGCTGAGAAGAATTACTCCACTACTGAGCGAGATGGATTGACGATGGTATACGTGCTTCAAAAATACCACCATTATCTACTTGGCAGACACTTTAAGATGTATACTACTCTATGCTAAAATACCGAGTGAATAAGCTTGTGTTGGGGGGGGGGGGGGAATTTGTAGGTGGTTGTTGTTATTCTAGGAATATGACTTCGAGGTCACCATAAAGCCGGGACATCTGAATGCAGGTTCGGATCATCGTCCCGAATTGAGACCGGCGAAGAGCCCACAAATTTAGAGGAAGGACTCCCGGAAGCACAACTATATGGAGTGCGAGTTGTTTATGGCCACTTTGAGGATATAATCCATTTCTTAACTACAGGAACCGCGCTGCAGGGATATTTTGTTCAGCTGAAGAAGGAATTGGTGATACGTGCAACAGACTTTACTATGATCATAAGGCATCTCTACAAAATGGGCAACGATGAAAACTTACGCAGACATGTGCCTCAATTCGAGCACGAAAAGATATTGGCTGAAGCACATGGCGAGGTGGTGGGAGGACATTTTGCAGGTTGCACTACCGTACAGAAGATTTTTTGAGTAGGACTTTGGTGGCCAACCCTACATCAGGATTCGAAAGTGTACTATTAGGCCTGCGATGTCTGTCAACGGACTGGGAAACTATCACAAAGAGATGAAATGCCACTACAGATGATGCTACAACCATTCGAGAAGTGGGAAATCGACTTCATAGGACCTATTGTGCCACGAGGGAAGACAGGCGTGCACTATATCATCACCACGACAGAATATTTGACTCGATGGGCAGAGGCACAACTGGTTAAGGACTGCACGGCTGTGACAGCTACAAAGTTTTTGTTCGAGAATGTACTTACAAGGTTTGGATGTCCCAAAATTCTCATGAGCGATCGAGGAACACATTTTCTGAATGAAACAATTGTAGCTTTTAACCTCGTATATAAATTACCTGCATACGAGTTCTAAAACGTAGAAAATAAACAATGCGAGAGCATAACACATAAAACACATATACACAGAGATTTTCCCCTGGATCCAAAAACCGGGACTACCAGCTTGATTTTTCATTATGTTCCTTTTAATTTTATGATACATATTTATACATGCCGAAGCATCCAATACCATGGACCACAAACCAACACATCCAATACCATGGTCTAAAAACCATCACGTCCAAAAACATGTGTGAGTAACATGCACAAAACCATAAGTGGGTCCGCCCAACCTAACATAGTGTCCAAAACCAAACTTTTATGGGGCATTGCCTCGAACCCCATAAAGTGGGGTTACGAGTACACCTAAAACCCCTTGTGACCCCCCAACCCCCCCCTGCTACATAATCAGCACAAAGAAGAGGAGCTCTACCCCCAACTCTAACCCCTTGGTTAACTATGTGGGCTAGTTGTGGAAAGAATATAACACAACCAACATTCTCCCACTTGTTGTTTCCTTTCCACAGGGGGCCACATGAGAGCTTAGTCATTTTTCTAGCCCTGAAACGCCCATTGTCTCTGTACACCAAGAGAACTTCTCAGAGCTCACAGATTTTGTCAATGAATCTATAATGTTCTTCAAAGTGTCCACCTTTAACAACAACACCTTTTTGTCTTCTATCATATCCCTCACAAAGTGATATTGAACATCAATGTGCTTAGTATCTAAATGATATGCGGGGTTCTTTGCCAAGAAGATTGCACTTTGGCTGTGACAGTCTATCCTTATAACTCCCTGTATTAATCCCATACTTGAACACAATCTCTACAACCAAACTGCTTCCTTGCTTGCATGAGTGGCTACCATGTATTCTGCCTATGTAGTTGATAGTGCCACTACAGATTGTTTCTTACTCATCCAACTGAATGCACCTCCAAACATGTTAAACACATACCCACTATATTCTCTAATCCAGATCTCCAACCCAGTCTGCATCAACAAAGCCACAAACATCCAACATTCTGTTCAATCCTGATCTTCCTTGATAGCACAAACCATAGTCACTAGTGCCACACAAATACCTGAAAACCCGCTTCACTGCTGTCAAGTGCTCCTTCCCTGGTTTTGACATAAACCTACCCAATACTCCCATTTCATGTGCAATGTCTAGTCGTACAGACCATTGCATACATCAGGCTACCGACTACACTTGCATATGGAACATGGGACATGTCCTCTTCCTCTTCTTGTGTCTTGGGACATTGTTCAGCAGATAACCTCAAACCTACAAGAATAGTAACCTTCATCGGTTTACTATCCTGCATATTAAACCTCTGCAATATTGCCTTGACATACTTCCTCTGGTTTAACCAGAGCTTCCTCTTTGCCCGATCTCTTTTAATTTCCATGCCCAAAATATAGTTTATAGCACCAAGATCTTTCATGTCAAATTTGGGGGACAATTGGGTCTTCAAATCCTGGATAATTTTTTTGTTATTGCCAACCAGCAACATATCATCCACATACAAGACCAGATAAATAACACGGTCACCAATTAATTTAAAATATGCACAGTGATCTACTTTTCTTCTAGTGAAGCCAAGTCCCCGTATAAATGTATCAAATTTCTGATACCACATCCTTGGTGATTGTTTTAACCCATACAAAGACTTCTTTAACTTGCATACCAGTTCTTTCTTACCCTTCACCGCAAAGCCTTCAGGTTGCTTCAAGTATATTTCCTCTTCTGGATCCCTCTGAAGAAATGTTGTCTTCACATCCATCTGTTCTACCTCAAAATCAAAAGCAACAACAACAAATAAAAGTAATCTAATAAAAGTTACCTTGGAAACAAGAGACAAAATATAACCAAAATCAATTCCCGACCCCTGGGAATAACCTTTTGGTTACCAACCGAGCTTTGTATTTCTCCATCTTTCCTTTTGCATTTGTCTTCTTCTTGAACGCCCATTTGCTGCCAATGGGTTTCCTCCCAGCCGGCAACTCCACCAAACCCCAAGCCTCATTTTTGTGAAAACATGCCATTTCATCAACCATAGCCTCTTTCCATAGTTTTCCATCTTTTGAATCCACTGCTTTCTTCACAGTTCTAGGATCATCATCATTAATGGACAAACCAAAATTTGAACAGAAAGTAGATGGACTATACCTTTCAGACTACCTTCTTTCCTGAACTGATTTTCTCATAGCCAGATTTTGTGGCTCTTCATCTTCTGATTCCTCTTCTGCTGTAGAGTCTGATTCTTCCTCCTTTAGTTCAAACTCTATCTTCTCAGGTTCCTTTGGTTGGACTTCATGTTTAATAACATCTTTAACTTCTCTAAACACCGCATCTCGGTTGTACACAACCTTCCTTGTTACTGGGTTCCAAATCTTATAACCCTTTAAACCATCCATATACCCAATAAAGATGCACTTTTCAGATTTACTATCCAACTTGATACATTTATCCTTTGGAACATGTACATATGCATCACATCCAAATACCCTTAGATGTGAAAGAGAGGATTTATTACCAGTCCATACCTCTTATGGAGTCTTATCCTCCAACGCTGATGAAGGTGACCTATTGACTAGGTAACATGCAGTATCCACGGCCTCTGCCCAGAATTCTTGTCCTAACCTGGCACCACTGAGCATGCTTCTTGCCTTTTCCAACAACGTCTTGTTCTTTCTTTCTGAAACTCCATTTTGCCAAGGTGTATATGGAGTAGTCTTCAAACGTGCTATATCACACTTCTTGCAGAATTCTTCAAATTCCTTAATGCAAAACTCTCCATCGTTATCTATCCTTAGCACCTTTATCTTCTTCTCTCTCTTGTTTTCCACGAGAGCATTAAATTCTTTAAATCTATCAAAGACTTCAGATTTCTTCTTAAGGAAATGTATCCATGTATTCCTTGAGAAGTCATCTCTAAGTGATACATAGTACATAGACTTACCCAGTGATGGATCCTTCACAGGTCCAAACACATCACTTTGCACAAGCTCTAATATCTGTGTCGCCCTCTTACCACCAGAGGGGAAACTCACCCGATTCTGCTTCCCATATACACAATTTTCATAGAAATCAAAATCCAGAGAGCTATTACTCATACCTTCTACCAGACCTTTACCATGAAGTATTCGAAGGAACTTCTCTCCAATATGTCCAAACCTTTGATGCCACAACATGATCTTCTCTACAGAGACCACTAGATCTTCTAC
>APFE031069772.1:72164-110299 GCA_000404065.3 Pinus taeda
ATGACAAATCAAAGATGACAGTGGCAGAAAAACAAAGAGAAATAAAGGCCTTGGAGGCCAAAGTGAAAACTCTGGAAAAAGAGTTGATGCTAGGTAAAATCCTAGCAGAAATACAGAAGATCATTTGGGCCAAAATTGGCCAATCTATACAGGACCAATAGAGGTACATTCAGCCCATTTTTTAACAGGTTGAGCTAATAGATGTAGCTCATGTGGAGATTCAGAGAGCCAGGACAGCCCTGGGAATAATGCCCGAGCAGGTCACCAAAATGATTCATTTCCTCAATAACCGCACTAGAGAGGAACTGACTGCGCTACAATTAAGCAGCAAAACAGATACAATCCTCATAGCCAAGAAGGTACTGACCTTAAGGAATTTTACTCAGACACTGGAGAAGAAATGTCAGGAGATGAAGGTTGAGATAAATGAATTTAGAGCAAAAATGACTATATTACAGGACAAAGGACTACCAAGCCTAGTGACTGGCACAAGACAGCTGTTGTCATATAACCAGTATATGACAAGGATCAAAAATTATGTTGAAAACCAGATCACAGCATCCAGCAGCTCCACAGAAGAAGCAGGGCCTCCCTCTGGGCAGTCTCTCTATGACAAGCTCGAAAATCTGTTCTTTATTGAACATGAAATAAATCATCTGTTCGAAGTCCCTCCCAACTTTTACAGACATACAGAGGCAGATGAAACACTAGTAAAAATTAAGAGGAATCAGCTACCCGAGCTGATTGGTGGCAAGCAATGCTGGAGATTTTGCCCAGATAATTCCACTTTGCTTTTTCCTTTTTGAGAAAAGTCAAAGTTTACAGGTTAGCAGGCAGATCAGCATACAGGTACAGCAAGCAGCCGTACAGATGACTCAGCAATGCACCCAAACAGCAGGCTCAATTAACGCGGAGTTAAAGGCACAGCTACAGCCTACTTTCCAGAGCCATAAAGTCAAATCTGTCTGACAGAAAAATATCAGCTATCTCAGCATTAAATGCTATATTTATGTTGTCATTTACTTTTTGTAAGAGAGTTGGTGGTGCAATTTATTGCACAATAACTCTCTACTGAGATATTTTGTACCCTATTTTTGTATATATATATCCCCTCAGACAACGCACTGAGGGTCGGTTGTAGTGTAATTCATTCTGAAGAGCTCTGTTGTATTCTCGAGACTTTTTGATAATACAAATTGCTGATGGAGATTTCTAGTTCCAACGCTGTCTGAAGATGGATATGTAAAGCTCTGTTTTGTTGCAGAATTCCTGTGTCATTTGTTGAATCAATAAGTTTCTCGTAACTGTGTATGTGTTTCCTGTGTATTCCATAACTCTTATGTTTTCATAATCTTAGTAAGTAGAGAAAAAGAATAGCCTAGGATTTGTTTCAAACACCCTATGCTCAATCTCTATTTCTAAGTATGTTTTCTTCTGGACTAGCCATAGATATGAATTCTTAATTGCTCATGTCTGAACTTATCCTGTCATGGTGAATACTGTTTAAGAATTCTTAACTACTCTTAAGCAATACCTTCTTGTTTCTTCATTTAGCATAGTGAAAGATTCTTAACTGCCTTTCACTCACTAATTCCATAATTTCATCAACAAATCTGATAAATTGTTTCACATATGCCTAACTTGCTCTGCAGCAACACTCTGTCTTCATAAGTCCACTTTCAAAAGCACAAATACCTCAACTCCATTGCCTAATGGAACAAACTGTCCTGTAATCTGTGTCTCAGTTCTATCTGAATTCACCAACCCACCAAATTCAAACAAACAGTGCACCATAACTAGCCTAAAACAATCATCAACAAAGCTAAACTATAAAGAGAGATCCCTCTCTGGTTGCAGGTAGGCTAGGACCTGTAGCTAAAAGATTGGTCAGTGGTTGCCTCGGCCGTATTCCCTTTAGGAAGTAGGGAACAACCTGAGTGATAATAGATTGTACTTTTGTTGTCACAGTATATCCTTATAGCTCCCTGTACTAACCCCATACTTGAACACAATCTCTCCAACCAAACTGCTTCCTTGCTTGCATGAGTGGTTGCCATGTATTCTACCTCTGTAGTTGATAGTGCCACTACAGATTTTTTCTTACTCATCCAACTAACTGCACCTCCATATAGGTTAAGCATATACCCACTTGTAGATCTTCTCTCATACAGATCTCCAGCCTAGTCTGTATCAACAAAGACACAAATATCCAACATTCTATCCAATCTTGATCTTCCTTGGTTGAACAAACCATAATTACTAGTGCCAAGAAAAAACCTGAAAACATGCTTCACTGTTGTCCAGTGCTCCTTCCCTGGTTTTGACATAAACCTGCTCAATACTCCCATTGCATGTGCAATGTCTAGTATACTATAGACCATTGCATACATCTGGCTACCGACTACACTTGCATATGGAACACGGTACATGTCCTCTTCCTCTTCCTATGTCTTGTGAAATTGTTCAACATATAACCTCACTCCTACAAGAATAAGAACCTTCACTGGTTTACTATCCTGCATATTAAACCTTTGCAGTATTGTCTCGACATACTTCCTCTGGTTTAACTAGAGCTTCCTATTTGCCCAATCTCTTTTAATTTCCATGCCCATAATATAGTTTGTAGCACCAAGATCTTTCATGTCAAATTTGGAGGACAATTGGGTCTTCAAATCCTGGATAATATCATTGTCATTTCCAACCAGCAACATATCACCCACATACAAGACCAAATAAATAACATGGTCACCAATTAATTTAAAATATACACAATGATTTTCTTTGCTTCTATGAAGCCAAGTCCCCGTATAAATGTATCAAATTTCTAATACCACATCCTTGGTGACTATTTTAACCCATAGAGAGACTTCTTTAACTTGCATACCAGTTATTTCTTACCCTTAACCGCAAGGCCTTCAGGTTGCTTCATGTATATTTCCTCTTCTAGATTCCCATGAAGAAATGTTGTCTTCACATCCATCGGTTCTACCTCAAAATCAAAAGCAGCAGCAATAGATAAAAGTAATCTAATAGAAGTTACCTTGGTTACAAGAGAAAAAATATCACCAAAATCAATTCCTGGCACCTGGGAATAACCTTTTGCTACCAACGGAGCTTTTTATTTCTCCACCTTTCCTTCTGCATTTGTCTTCTTCTTGAACACCCATTTGCTGCCAATGGGTTTCCTTCCAGCCAGCAACTCCACCAAATCCAAGCCTCATTTTTGTGCAAAGATGCCATTTCATCAACCATAACCTCTTTCTATATTTTTCCATCCTCAGAATCCAGTGCTTCCTTCACAGTTCTAAGATCATAATCAGTAACATACAAATCAAAAATTGAACAAAAAGCAGATGGACTATACCTTTCAGGCTTCCTTCTTTCTCGAACTGATCTTCTCACAACCAGAGTTTGTGGCTCTTCATCTTCTGATTGCTCCTCTCCTGTAGAGTCTGATTCTTCCTCCTTTAGCTCAAACTCTATCTTCTCAGGTTCCTTTGGTTGGAATTCATGTTTAATAACATATTTCACCTCTCTAAACACCACATCTCAACTATACACAACATTCCCTATTACTGGGTTCCAAAGATTATCACCCTTTAAACCATCCTTATACCCAATAAAGATGCACTTTTCAGATTTACTATCCAACTTGGTTCGTTTCTCCTTTGGAACATGTACATATGAATCACATCCAAATACCCTTAGATATGAAAGAGAGGGTTTCTTACCAGTACATACCTCTTGTGGAGTCTTATCCTCCAATGCTGGTGAAGGTGACCTGTTGACTAGGTAACATGGAGTATCCACCGCCTCTGCCCAAAATTCTTGTCCTAACCCAGCACCACTAAGCATGATTCTTGCCTTTTCTATCAACGTCTTGTTCATTCTTTCTAAAACTCCATTTTGCTGAGGTGTATATGGAGTAGTCTTCAAACATGATATACCACACTTCTTGCAGAATTCTTCAAATTCCTTACTGCAAAACTCTCCAGCGTTATTTGCGCTCAACGCCTTTATCTTCTTCTCTATCTGGCTTTCCACGAGAGTCTTAAATTCTTTAAACCTATCAAAGACTTTAGATTTTTGCTTAAGGAAATATATCCATGTATTCCTTGAGAAGTCATCTATAAATGATACATAGTACACAGACTTACCCAGTGATGGAACCTTCACAGGTCCAAACACATCATTGTGCACAAGCTCTAAAATCTGTTTCACCCTCTTACCACTAGAGGGGAAACTCATCCGATTTTGCTTTCGATATACACAATTTTCACAGAAATAAAAATCTAGAGAGCTATTACTCATACCTTCTACCATACCTTTACCATGAATTATTCAAAAGCCCTTCTCTCCAATATGTCCAAACCTTTGATGCCATAGCATGGTCTTCTCTCCAGAGACCACTAGATCTTCTTCTCCACTTTCGGGAACCATAGAATTTTTGTACCCATCAATAACAGTGCTACTTTGCAGCTTGTACAGAGTTCCAATCCGAACTCCCCACATCAGTACCAGTGTTCCCTAAACCATCTTGTAGGTATCCTTCTCAAACACTGTTTTTACACCTGCATCATCCAACTTGCTTACAAAAATCAGATTTCTGCACGATGCAGGAATATGCAGAACACCTGGAAGTATTCTAACCCTTCCACCTTGCAACTTCAGCTTTACTTTTCCGTGACCAATGATTCTAGCCTTTCTATCATCACCTAAGAAGACATCACCACCATCGTATTTCTCATACTCGCAGAACCACTCTCTATGGGGAGTGGAGTGAAAGGATGCACCTAAGTCAATAAATGATGCCTCATGATCTACATGTGTACTTGAAGAAGCCAAGTACACATCCCCACCTTCATCTAAGGTATTTTTCACCTCTGCAGAAGGAGAATGATCAGATCCATTTTGTTTATCAGGGGCTTTAGGTTTACAGTCCCTTTTGTAGTGCCCTTCCTTTCTGCATTTCCAACAAACCACCTTTACAGGTTTTCTTGGAGATTTAGATCTCCCTCTATATTTAGATCTCTCACTCGATGACTTATTTTTGTTTCTGGTATGGGACTGTCCTTGTACAGACAAGGCATCACCATTTTGGCTCTCCGTATTTATTTTTGTTTCTGGTATGGGACTGTCCTTGTACAGACAAGGCATCACCATTTTGGCTCTTCGTATTTCTACGTCAGCAAGGATGAGACTATTTCATCAAACTGCAAGGCAGTTTCATTACTACCTATTGCAATAACCAAATTATCCCATGAATCTCGTAGAGAACACAACAAACTGATGCACTTATCTTCATCTAAAATTTTAATATCAATAGATGTTAACTGAATTACCATAGTATTAAATGTGTCCAGATGCTCTATCACTAAGTCTCCATCTTTCACCCTCAGGTTATACAGCTTTTTCCGTAGGAATAGTTTATTCACCAAAGACTTAGATTGGCACAAAGTCCTTAACTTGTCCCACAAAGCCTTCGTCGTAGCTTCCCCTGATACATTCAGCAATACTGAATCTGAGACACACAATCGTATTGTGCTCTTTGCCTTCTGATCCAACTTCTTCCATTCTTCATCGGACACTCCTATTGGTTTAGTACTTGGATCTGCCGCGATCCACTGATATTTATCCACCAACAGATCCTCCATCTTGAGTTTCCACAAGTCAAAACTCTAACCATTAAATTTCTCGATCTCTATTTTTCCACTGCTCGCCATCTTCTTTCACCACCAGAATCGATCTCGCAGATCTCCCACTGAACAGGGTCTACCACAGGCCCAAATGAAACCCCTCAGCAAAAAAGGCAACCCCTTAATGCCAAAACTGCTCTCATACCAAACGTAGGTTTTAACCCCGTACAAAAATTGCCAAAAATAAAAATTCTAAAACATAGAAAATAAACAATGCGAGAGCATAACACATAAAACACATATACACAGAAATTTTCCCTTGGATCCTAAAACTAGGACTACCAGCTTGATTTTTCATTATGTTCCTTTCAATGTTATAATAAATATTTATACATGCCAAAGCATCCTTTTCCATGGACTGAAAACCAACGCGTCCAATACCATGGTCCAAAAACTTTGGCGTCCAAAAACATGTGCGAAAAACATGCACAAAACATATGTGGGTCTGCCCAACCCAACATAGGTTCCAAAACCAAAATTTTTTGGGGCGCTACCCTAGACCCCATAAAGTGGGTTATGAGTAGACCTCAAACCCCCTATGACCCCCCCCCCCTCAATCAGCACAAAGAAGGGGTGCTCAGCACCCCCCCTCTAACCCCTGGTTAACTATGTGGGCTAGTCGTGGAAAGAATATAACACAACCCAACATTCTCCCACTTGTTGTTTTCTTTCCACACGGGGCCACAAGAGATCTTAGTCATTTTTCTAGCCCTGAAACACCCATTGTCTCTCTACACCAAGAGAACTTCTCAGAGCTCACAGACTTTGTCAATGCATCTGCAGTATTCTTCAAAGTGCCCACCTTTACTAGAAACACCATTTTGTCTTCTATCATATCCCTCACAAAGTGATACTGAACATCAATGTGCTTAGTATTTGAATGATATATGGGGTTCTTTGCCAAGAAGATTGCACTTTGGCTATCACAGTCTATCCTTATATCTCCCTATACTAACCCCATACTTGAACACAATCTCTGCAACAAAATTGCTTCCTTGCTTGCATGAATGGCTACCATGTATTCTGCCTCTGTAGTTGATAGTGCAGCTACAGATATTTTCTTACTCATCCAACTGACTGCACATCCACATAGGTTAAACACATACCCACTTGTAGATCTTCTCTGATCCAAATCTCCAGCCCAGTCTATATCAACAAAGCCACAAATATCCGCCATTCTGTCCAATCTTGATCTTCCTTGGTAGCAGAAACCATAATCATTAGTACCAAGCAAATACCTAAAAACCTGCTTCACTGTTGTCTAGTGCTCCTTCCCTGGTTTTGACATAAACCTCCTCAATACTCCCACTACATATGCAATGTCTAGTCTAGTATAGACCATTGCATAAATCAGGCTATCGACTACACTTGCATATGGAACATGGGACATGTCCTCTTCCTCTTCTTGTGTCTTGGGACATTGTTTAGCAGATAACCTCACACCTACAAGAATAGGAACCTTCACTGGTTTACTATCCTCCATATTAGACCTTTGTAGTATTGTCTGGACATACTTCCTCTAGTTTAACTAGAGCTTCCTCTTTGCCTGATCTCTTTTAATTTCCATGCCCAAAATATAGTTTGTAGCACCAAGATCGTTCATGTCGAATTTGGAGGACAATTGGGTCTTCAAATCCTGGATAATTTCATTACCTAAAAACCAAAAGTAGCAGCAACAGATAAAGTAATCTAATAGAATTTACCTTGGAAACAAGAGAAAAAATATCACCAAAATCAATTCCTGGCACCTGGGAATAACCTTTTGCTACCAACTGAGCTTTGTATTTCTCCACCTTTCCTTTTGCATTTGTCTTCTTCTTGAACACCCATTTGCTGCCAATGGGTTCCCTCTCAAGCCGACAACTCCACCAAATCAAGCCTCATTTTTGTGCAAATATGCCATTTCATCAGCAGATAACCTCTTTCCAGGAGTTCCAACTCTGAATCCACTGCTTCCTTCACACTAGGATCATCATTAGTACAGACAAAGCATTTGAACAGAAAAGCAGATGGATATACCTTCCGGCTTCCTCCTTTCTCGAACTATCTTGTCAAAACAGAGTTTGTGGCTCTTCATATTCTGATTCCTCCTCTGCTGTAGAGTCTGATTCTTCCTCCTTTAGCTCAAACTCTATCTTCTCAGGTTCCTTTGGTTGGAATTCATGTTTAATAACATCTTTCACCTCTCTAAACACCACATCTCGGCTGTACACAACATTCATTGTTACTGGGTTCCGAAGCTTATAACCCTTTAAACCATCCTTATACCCAATAAAGATGCACTTTTCAGATTTACTATCCAACTTCGTTCATTTCTCCTTTTGAACATGTACATATGCATCACATCCAAATACCCTTAGATGTGAAAGAGAGGGTTTCTTACCAGTCCATATGTCATATGGAGTCTTATCCTCCAACACTGATGAAGGTGACCTGTTGACTAGGTAACATGCAGTATCCATTACCTTTCCCAAGAATTCTTGTACTAACCCAGCACCACTGAGCATGATTCTTGCCTTTTCCATCAACGTCTTGTTCATTCTTTCTGCAACTCCATTTTGTTGAGGGGTATATGGAGTAGTCTTCTACCATGCTATACCACAGTTCTTGCAGAATTCTTCAAATTCCTTACTGCAAAACACTCCATCGTTATATGTGCTTAGCACCTTTATCTTCTTCTCTATCTGGCTTTCCACGAGAGCCTTAAACTATTTAAACCTATCAAAGACTTTAGATTTCTTCTTAAGGAAATATATCCATGTATTCCTTGAGAAGTCATCTATAAATGATACATAGTACACAAACTTACCCAGTGATGGAACCTTCATAGGTCCAAACACATCACTATGCACAAGCTCTAATATCTTTTCACCCTCTACCACAGGGGGAAACTCACCCAATTTTGCTTCCCATATACACAATTTTCACAGAAATCAAAATCCAGAGAGCTATTGCTCATACCTTCTACCATACCTTTACCATGAAGTATTCAAAGGCCCTTCTCTCCAATATGTCCAAACCTTTGATGCCATAACATGGTCTTCACTCTAGAGACCACTAGATCTTCTGCTCCACTTTCAGGAACCACAGAACTGTTGGACCCAGCAATAACGGTGCTACCTTGCAGCTTGTATAGAGTTCCAATCCGAACTCCCCGCATCAATACTAGTGCTTCCTGGACCATCTTGCATGTATCCTTCTCAAACACTGTTTTTACACCTGCATCATCCAACTCGCTTACAGAAATCAAATTTCTGGACAATGTAGGAGTATGCAGAACACCAGGAAGTGTTCTAACCCTTCCACCTTGTAACTTCAACTTTACTTTTCCGCGCCCAATGATTATAGCCTTCCTATCATCCCCTAAGAAGACATCACCACGATCGTATTTCTCATACTCGCAGAACCACTCTCTATGGGGAGTGAAGTGAAAGGATGCAACCGAGTCAATCAACCATACCTCATGATCTACATGTGTGCTTGAAGAAGCTAAGTGCACATCCCCACCTTCATTTGAGGTAGTTTTCACCTCTACAGAAGGAGCATCATCAGATCCTTTTCTGTTATCAAGAGCTTTAGATTTATAGTCCCTTTTGTAGTGCCCTTCTTTTCTGCATTTCCAGCACACCACCTTTACAGGTTTTCCTGGAGATTGAGATCTCCCACTTGATGACTTATTTTTGTTTCTATTCTGGGACCATCCTCGTATAGACAGGGCATCACCATTTTGGCTCTCCATATTTCTCCATCTCATCTCCTTCGTCAGCAAGGCTGAGACTATTTCATCAAACTGCAAGGCAGTTGCATTGCTACCTATTGCAATAACCAGACTATCCCACGAATCTGGTAGAGAACACAACAAGCTGATGCACTTATCTTCATCTAAAATTTTAATATGAATAGATGCTAACTGAATTACCACAGTATTAAATGCATCCAGATGCTCTGTCACTAAGTCTCCATCTTTCATCCTCAGGTTATACAACTTTTTCCAGAGGAACAGTTTATTCACCAGAGACTTAGATTGATACAAAGTCCCTTACTTGTCCCACAAAGCCTTCACCATAGCTTCCCCCGGTACATTCAGAAACACTGAATCTAAGACACATAATCGTATTGTGCTCTTTGCCTTCTGATCCAACTTTTTCCATTCTTCATCGGACACTCTTGTTGGTTTAGTACCCGGATCTACCATGATCCACTGGTCTTTATCCACCAACAGATCCTCCATATTGAGTTTCCACAAGTCAAAACTCTGACCATTAAATTTCTCGATCTCTATTTTTCCACTGCTCGCCATCTTCTTTCACCACCAAAATCGATCTCGCAGATCTCCCACTGAACAGGGCCTACCATAGGCTCGAGCGAAATCCCTCAGCAACAAAGGCATCCCCTTGAAGTCAAAACTACTCTGATCTCGAATGTAGGTTTTAACCCCATACAAAAATTACCTGCATACAAATTCTAAAACATAGAAAATAAACAATGCTAGAGCATAACACATAAAACACATATACATAGATATTTTCCCCTGGATCCCAAAATCAGGACTACCAGCTTGATTTTTCATTATGTTCCTTTCAATTTTATAATACATATTTATACATGCCGAAGCATCAAATACCATGGACCGAAAACCATCGCATCCAATACCATGGTCTGAAAACCATCGCGTCCAAAAACATGTGCAAAAAGCATGCAAAAAACCATAGATGGGTCCGCCCAACCTAACTAGGGTCTAAAAACAAAATTTTGTGGGGCACTGCCCCGGACCCCATAATGTGGGGTTATGGGTACACCTCAAACCCCCTATGACCCGCCCCGCTACACAGTCAATGCAACTAAGGGGGGCTCCACTCCCCCTCTAACCCCAGGGTTAACTACGTGGGCTAGTCATGGAAAGAATATAACACAGCCCAACAATGATCAGCACACTCACTAAGGAATTCCAAATATATCGCCAACAGAGTATGCCATACCACCCGCAAGTGAATGGGACCATTGAAGCATTCAACAAAATCTTGGAGACTACATTGACCAAAGTCAGTAACACGCAGCAAAATGACAGGGACTTACACATCCCTACTGTGCTATGGGCATACTAAACCACGTCCAAGAAGCTGACAGGTATACACCATTTCGCTTAGTGTATATGTTATATTCATTTTTGGGCACTACAATCCCAATCATAAATGTCCATAAACTGAGGGCTCCTAAGTCCCTAAAAGTGTTGCTTCACTACCTAAAGGAACAAGGTCAACTGATTACATCATCTCTCAGAAGTTCTCCACAAAAAACTGCTCAGAACTAGTCAAAACTAGACCATACAGAATGTCTAGTGTAGAGGGTGCGATGCATACTGGATGACCCCTCTGTAGGGTGTGATGGGTGAGAATGGACCACTGGCAGAGACATTTTGCAAGGTGGAGGATCATAGAATCTTCTAGAAACTTCCCCTCTGACACTTTCCTCTCTGATTTCACCCAGGGATGAGTAAGAGATCATCAATCTCCAAGTGGAATCAAGAACCACCAGAGAGAGGACACTAATAAAAATCCCAGAAGCTAACTCACCCCCCTACAATCATCTATATATGGATCCCTCATCACAGAGATCCATAGGTTGGAATCTTGTATCTTGTGGAGAAGTGTTGTTGGTTTTCTGGTGCAACATCATAGTGTTGGGTGATCTAAGCTTTACCTGAGGTGAATAAGGGCTTTCTTGCTGGAGGATGATGCTGGGTCAGGACATTTGGTTGTAATCCTCTTGCTATTCTTGAGATTAATAAAGCTATTTAAGTTTTCCTCCACATTCTTGTATGTTTGATTATATATGCATTTGTGTGGTCAATACATATCTGGTCCTATGTTGTTTATGAATATAGATCTCTATTCTTCGATAGTGTTATGCTGATTTGATTCCACAGGTGCTCTCTAAAGCTGTGTAGACAAAGAAGGAGTGGCAAAGATCTATCGAGAAGGAGAGGAACCAGGAAAGGAACCAAGCGCAAGACAAAGGTTGGTGTCCTTTGTTCCCCTCTTGTCTATTTTTCATAAAGGAAAGCGAAAGTAGTTTTAACTTGTTTGTTTCTAAGATAGCTACCAGTCTTAGTGGGAATAGAAACTCTAAGAGGACACTATTCTCAGTACCAAAATGGCGACTCCACTAGGGATCAAATAGATTATTTGCTGGTCTATTTTTGTTTGTTTTATAAACTTACAATCGGAGGCTGAAGTCAAGCCAGCTAGCCTTCAAACTGCATTTTCTATGCAAGTGCAAAGTAGATCAATGCTGCTTTGGTCTATCTCCGGGTTTTGTTTATAATTTGAACAATCAATTTGAAAATACTCCAATTGCCCTAATGGTCGCTCTAGTAACCTCCTTAGATCAACCCCTGTGATTTGTATTTATTGAACGTCATTTACTCGGCCTAAATCCCTGAATTGAACTACAATTTGTGATCAAAGACTGGATAAAAGTCTCGCACAGGTACCATCGCACCCTCTCTTCAAGGCAGTCTATATGTATCGCATTTCCCGTGTGCAGTAGGTGAGATGCATACTGGATTCCCTGTGTGACAGGTGCAATGGTTAGAGAAGGTTGATTTTACCTTCAGAATTTGGTTTTTCTTCACTCTTTTCAGATCTATTCAGGAGTTTTGTTGTCTGTGGTGAGTATATCTCTATGGAAACCCTCTTCTCTTCCATCATTCCACTTCCATTGTGCAAAGAACTATAAGTGTTTTTATGTATTGTGTGCCATTTTCAGTTCTCTTTTACAAAGAAGTAGCGTAATCAGACTGTCGTTTCTTGATCTGAAAGTGTCGTAAGTGTCGTTTTCAGTCATAGAAGAGAATCCCATTGTTCTTGATAGTCGATTGTATTGTTACTCTTGTATGTGATTTGAATTAGTAGTTTTTCAAGTGTCAAAAACTGTTTTCATTTCGAAATCGCAAAGTGTCATCCTTATCTTCACTTCATTTTGAAAATAAATTTGTTAGTATTGTCGCTTTGGAAAATAATTCAGATTTACACTTAGCATTCTTCTTGTGATTCATACATTAAGAAGGCTGAAAAACAAATACATGCATGTGGATTTGCATTTAGACTGCTTGGTTTGATTTAGGACAATGCATTTAGTGTGTGCTATGTGCTCTTTGTAAGACCCTTAGTTCTCTTTCCTTAGTAGCTAGGTTTTTCATTGCGAAAAGAGGATTAAACAGTTGTTTATCATCTTAGACTGCATTTTAGGAATTGTATACACAGCAGTGAACCTGGAAGGAAAATTTTTAAACAAGATCAAATATAAAATAAATTTAATGAATCTAAAAATGCTTTGGAACCTAATGCACAACATCTAGAAGTCTAGGCTAGAGACGTATTCCGGCATCGTAAAACCTGGTAATTGTTGTTTTCATTGTTGGTTGGGTGCTCCTCCACTTTGAGATGACAAGTGCCAGTAAGGACTTGTTCTCCAACGTATCGTCGAGTATATATTGGGAGACCACAATAGGCTATATCCTTTATCCTTAGGAAGCCGTGTCTACTACCCTATCGATCGCAATGCACTGAACACAACATTCGGGAAGATTGACTACCATACTGTAAAAAGTATTCTGCAGTTTTGTGATTGGTTTGGTAATCCCTCTGCCTAGATTTCCAGAGAAGTCCCTTTCGTTCCTTTTCAGACTCCTTAAAGGAAAAGGACCATCTGAGCACTTGTCACTTCAGGCTCATTAAAAATCGAAGGCGACTGGAGTCATCTTTTGTTTTTTCTCGACTCTTAAAAATTGAAAAAACAAGTTGTGTCAAAGCGTCTAAAATTCATTTTAATTGGAATAACATCACAAGTTCTCTTGTTGGTCTTTAGGTTGAGGAAAATGGAGTCTACCAACCAAGGATTCCCCCTTGGAAGAAATCCTAGTCCTTTCTCCTCTTGGGGAGATGTTGGTGCACCCCATATGGCCACATTGTCACTTCTAGGGTTGACGATTGGCTTGCCCGTGTGGCTCTTCTCTACCTCTATCATTCAAAATATCGTAATTCCTGAATCGTCGATTCAACAACTAGATGATACTAGAGGTATCCCCCGACCTTCTACTTCGTCCGTTTCTCCCTCTCCTCCTTCCTCTTCGCTTGATGAAGCTAGTAAAGCTAAGGATTAAGTAATTGAGAAGAAGAAGAAGCAGAAAGAGGAAAAAGAAAAGAAGAAGAAGGAGCCAAAAGCGAAAGGGGGAAACCATGCGTCATCTAGTGAAAGTCCTCACACCGCACCGTCTAAACCTAAATCTCCATGTGTCATTTGCAAAGGATATCACTATCATCAAGATTGTCCTTGCATCCCTCGAATCCTGAGGGACTGGTCTCCTCGTTTGCACAGTCCGGTGTCGTCAACATCTGATGATCATGTTGAAAGTACACCGTCAACCAGTGAAAGCGAGGTATCTAGACAGAAAAGGAATCACAAATTTCCTTGTAAATTGTGTGAAGGCGATCACGCCGTCCACCATTGTCCCTTCCTAGATGAAGCTAAAAGAGTTTTGGATGACCGTCCTGCTTCACCGCTATGGCTCCCTCCTGGATATAAGAAACTCTTGCCAAGTCCATCACTGGTTGAAAATATGGCTTGCACGCCATTGTGGTCATCCGAAACGTCTATCATTGAAAATGAACCCTCTGAATCCAGACTAGACGAAATTCAAATCGTCGAGGTGGCAGTTGACCCGGTCTTGCCTTCAGAAGGTTCATCTCCAAATGATACCGTCACTGAACAGAACGAGAACGACATCGTTTAGATTATTTTCATAAACACAGACTCCGACGAACTTGGGGGCAGTCTACCCATTCCTTTACTCCAGGAAGGAAGTTCGTCAGAGTCGTATCCGGCTGTCTATTATGTCCCATTTCCAAGCAACCTAGTCGTTTCCTTCGATTGGAATCTACTAGGCAGACCCCGTTTACCAACTAGTGTACCATTCCAAATCATTGTACAAGCTTACAGAATGGTCATGGCCGGTACCATCATAGATGAAGGGGCTTCTGTGAGTATCCTTTCCTCAACTACTTGAAAAGCGTTGGGTTCACCATCGCTTCTACCTAAAATGAGAAATCTAACAGGCTTTGACAAAGGAACCACTCAACCGTTAGGGATCCTTCCCAATGTGCCCATTACTTTGAGAAGGAAAATTGTTCACATGAACATGATGGTGGTCCAAGGACCCTTAGATTATAATCTACTCCTTCAGCGTGACTATATTTATTGCATGGGAGCCGTTGTCTCCTCACTCTTTAGAGTAATGTATTTTCCGCATGAAGGCAGAGTGGTCAAGTTCGTAGACCAGCTGCCATTCCCCGATTCACGCATAGCAAATAGTCAAATGCCATCCCTAAATTGTCTTTTCACACAATCAATGTCTCATCGATCTCCAGTCCGTCCACCTGATGAGCGTGAGTGATTCAGGAGGATATGACTGAAACCCAGGGGGCATGCACCCTGGCCTGCTTCGGCAAGGAAACTCTAGGTATAAAGTAGGTTTCCGTGGAGGAAAATGAATCATCTGACTCCCATCTTTATAGGAAAAGGGAGTTAGACTAGAATAAGATTCCCTCATCAAGGTTAGGAGGTTGGGATTTAGAACCACCCCGGTCCAGATGGACTAAGACAGGAGGTGTTTCTATCTACAGTGTGGATGGAAACTATCTTACAAAAGCAAGAACTTCTATACGGTAACCTAGAAATTTTTCATTATACCTGGGGGCATGCAAACCTTTTTGCATGCAAGCGAAGAACAACCATTTATTTTTTAAATTTGTAGGTCCTCTAACCCTTTGAACTCGTAGGATTGGTCGTTTCCTAGCTTTCATAAACAAAGGATCCGGGGCAAAGCTTTAAAAGGTGCAAGCTCCATAAAAAAATGGCATCTGAGATGAGATATCCTTATTATATGACTGGTACGAGAAATTTTAATGCGGAATTCAAGCTCGTTAAAAATTAAACATAAGCAACGAGCAATTTTAATGTGGAATTCAAGCTCGTTAAAAATTAAACATAAGCAATGAGCAAATGTTTCCCCTAGAGTTTAAGCTCATTAAAAAATTAACCGATCCCCGGTAAATAACCATTGTGAATGCATTATCATCAGCGTTTGAGCCTTGGTCGTGTTCTCATCATCACCTAAACTCTGTTTTAGCCGATCATTCGCCTCCATTTGATTGTTTACCCCTTTCGAGGAACATCTGTGAAGAGTGATTCTGTTAGCCATCCTTGTGACACTGCCGTGATTGGAAAATTCCAAACCTTACCTGGAATTAGCTGCTACCCGAAATCATCACTCGTTCCTCGAAAAACGAGTCTTCTTTAAGCTCTTTTCAACTATCTCACGAAATATGAAAATATTGCTGAGTGATTAGCCTCTCCAACTCGTTAAAGTTATCAGAAGTGATATCCCTTCTCTAGATTTTAATCTTTTTGGACCTGAGGGATTATTACACAAAAAGGTCGAGCCCTTGTCTTGTTCGGCTCGTTAAAACTATCGAAAATTCATCCCTTTTGTATTATGTTACGCTTTTTCGGACTTAAGGGATTATATGACGAATAATAATTATTGGAGTTTCCTTTCTTTCCCTTTCAGACTCTCTAAAATTGAAAAGGACCGAGTTATCTTTGTCGTTAAACTCGTTAAAACCAAATAGCGGCAAACTTGTCCAAATGGACGAGAACGAGTTTCACTGTCGCTAGGCTCGTTAAAACATAGTGACAGGTTCACCCGAAAGGTGAATTATAGAACAAGCATATGTTATCCTCCTCAAGCTTGACAAAAATAAAGAGGTATTGGTTAGCAATGACTGGGGAAAATTGGGAAGAAAACTTGAAGAAACTTTATTGGTAGCAAGTCACTCTTGAAAATGACACTTTCACTCCGCATCCGAGTCGAGTTGGGTTGTTCTGTTCAATGGTCGTATCACCATTGGTCTGTCACACCATCCATCTTTGGGGTTAACCCTACCAATCCATCGTCAGTGTCACCAGTATTTTCGAGAGAAGTCATTCAGAGAATTCACCTGTGTCTCATCCACTGCAATACATTCGCGCTCCATTCTTTCATGACCGCCACCCTCAACCCTGTATCATTAGATCGTTTTCAGCTCCAAAATCATTTGCTCAGTTCCATGTCATAGATGTGGGATTCATTAAGGCCCTCCTACGACAGGTCACTTCGTGTCGACATCAGCTCATTATCCAAGAAGTCAACCTAGGAACAACCCCTTTCAGTACTTTGAAGCTTGCATGCCTCAATGGCAAGTTTCTCACTTTCAGCCACAGGTTTACATCAATGGCCTTCGACCGGAAGATTTCGCATGGTGTTAGACGCCAAGTCCCTTTTTCACACCACGAAAATTGTACTGTAGTACCTTGAGGATCATTGTCATTATTGGTGATCCCTCTCGCACCTGTTAATAGCTTACATCATTGGCTGGTAATCAGGCGATGTCTTTCCATGTTCGACTCCAGAACATTTTTCACATGGATCGACTTGCACTTTGAGTGAAGATCGAATGAGTTTTGAAGACCTTGGATCTAGTTTCATCCATCCGAGCTGTGATATATTCAGGAATATAAAGACATCAAATGTACATCATTGTCGAACGGATGATCATCCAAATCAAAGGATGATGGCTCCGTCTGAATCATCAGTCTGCCACACAGACGATTATCTGTCCTATGTACATGAAAATGAATTTATAAAGCTGAGCATGGGAATGCCCACCTCAGCTAGATCATGAAAAATATTATGAAGATAATGTATTGTATTGTATCTTATTACAGGTCACCTCCCAGCGTGAAAAACCTCCCAGCTTGAAAAAACTTCGGATCCTCGTGGTAAAGCATTTCACCCGACATCAAAAGATTAATGACCTCATGCTTTAGGGGGAAACTGTTAGATACATTTTTGGGCACTGCAATCCCAATCATAAATGTCCATAAACTGAGGTCTCCTAAGTCCCTAAAAGTGTTGCTTCACTACCTAAAGGAACAAGGTCAGCTGATTACATCATCTCCCAGAAGTTCTCCACAAAAAACTGCTCATAACTGGTCAAAACTAGACCATACAGAATGCCCAGTGCAAAGGGTGCGATGCATACTACCTTCCCAGTGTAAAAGGTGTGATGCATATTGGATGACCCCTCTGTAGGAAGCGATGAGTGAGAATGGACAAATGGCAGAGACAGTTTGCGAGGTGGAGGATCATATAATCTTCCAGAAACTTCCCCTCTGACACTTGCCTCTCTGATTCTGCCCAGGGATGAGTAAGAGATCATAAATCTCCAAGTGGAATCAAGAAATATCAGAGAGAGGACACTAGTCAAAATCCCAGAAGTTGACTCACCCACCTACAATCATCTATATATGGATCCCTCATCACAAAGATCCAGAGGTTGGAATCTTGTATCTTATGGAGAAGTGTTGTTGGTTTTCTGGTGTAACATCATAGTGTTGGGTGATCTTAGCTTTACTTGAGGTGAAGAAGGGCATTCTTCCTGGAGGATGATGCTGGTTCAGAACAATTGGTTGTAATCCTCTTGCTATTCTTGATATTAATAAATTTATTCAAGTTTTCCTCCACATTCTTGTATGTTTGATTATATATGCATTTGTGTGTTCAATACATATCTGGTCCTGTGTTGTTTATGACTATAGATCTCTGTTCTTCGATAGTGTTATGCTGCTTTGATTCCACAGGTGCTCTCTAAAGCTGTTAGACAAAGAAGGAGTGGCAAAGATCTATCGAGAAGGAGAGGAACTAGGCAAGGAACCAAGTGCAAGACAAAGGTTGGTGTCCTTTGTTCCCCTCTTGTCTATTTTTCATAAAGGAAAGCGAAAGTAGTTTTAACTTGTTTGTTTCTAAGATAGCTACCAGTCTTAGTGGGAATAGCAGCTCTAAGTGGACACTATTGCCGGTAACAGTATGGCAAGGAGGCCGTTATGTCTATGAAATACAATGTGCCTAGTCTGCGGATAGCAGTAATAACAAGTATGGTAGACCGCGAGGCTTTGGAGGAATAGCTCACATAGCTAGAGGAACTGGAGGAGGAATGGTTTTTGGCTGGATTCCATCAGCAAGTATAGAAATAGCGAGAGAAAGCATGACATGATCACCATATCAAGGTGCGCATCTTCGAGGACAATGATCTAGTATTACTATATGATAGAAAGTTCGAGAAATTCCTTGGAAAACTCTAAATGCATTGGTTTGGACCCTATCTCGTCAAAGAAGTTACCGATGGGGGTGTGGTTCAGCTTGCCAAACTCAATGGAGACCCCTTCCTGGGAAGAGTCAATGGCACTCACCTGAAGCTCTACATGGGTGGGCCGACCACCTGACTAACCGCCCAAGGGACAGTCTCAACACTCCAACCGATTGAAAGAGAGCATGGGACGATAAAGCACTATGGGGGAAAGAGGTGCAATTGCCAGGATACACATAAATTTGGCCAATCACAAAGGTCATGGTTGCATGGAAAGAAGTGCGCAAATGCATTGCTCAAAGGGGAGTTGACCATTACTGTCACTATTCATAACAAGATGTCTACATTATGGCAAAAGGGAGCTAGCGGTGGGCAATTAAGAGAAGGGGTACTAGCCAGATATGGAATGAGATATCATAGGCTTAACACGAGGACACCAGAATAGGCGGGATCCAGTGAATTTGAACTTCGAAATGCTTATAAATCATTAAGGGGAATCCAAAAGGGGACCTAAACTTCTGGAAAACACAAAGCTAGTTACCGATATGGAAATTTTCATTATCTCTGCACAACGAGTAAGCTAGAGGGTAGTGATCTGATTGATGGAAAGGCAGGACTCTCTGAGGAACATGGTGTTGACAGCTGTGGGCGCCACGTAGAGTTTAGCATCAATAGTAGGGGATGTACCGGAAAATGGGAGACACAAAGCAGAATTGGTCCAGATGTCGCCATCTCACCCATGAGAAGGCCGATAAACTATAACAGAAAAGAGAAAGGATGGAAAGACGGAGACCACTGGTAGAAATGTAGATAATAACTCATCCCTGATGTACCTTGAGGATTGGGATCTTGCGGACAGCAGCAAAGGTCTTGCAAAATTGCAACACAAGCTACAGCAGACAGTGCAAAGAGCAGATACGAGGGTAGGAAGTGGCTGCGGTGGTACAAGGAGGTCCCATATGCGGCTACCTTGCTCGAGGTAAAATCCTATGAAGAGGTGTTCTGTGTTAACCGAGCAGAGAAAAATGAGCATTATCGATTACGAGAATTGGTGGAAATAACAAAGCAGGAGCCGGACAAAGCGTTGTAGGAGATAATGAAGGAGCAGCAGGATGACGACTGTCACTCAAAGGGAGGTGAACTGCGAAGCAAAGGCAACACGTCTCGTCACACTGATGAGTGACTTAGGACGAGTCACAATGATTGTATTGGGGTACTATTGGGTAGCGAAGGTCTTGCGTAACAGTTTTGGGGCTAGGAACCTATAAGTATGATAGAAATATTGTAAAACTCTGAAATATGCAGAGCACGAAATGTAAAAGGTCGAGTCAAAGAGTTTTCCACCCAAGAAATAATATAGAATAATAGGAAGTAAGTCAGTCTGTGGACCCTAGGAAGGTATAAATAGAGCGAGGCTCTATGGGTAGAAGGCAGCTTTTGGTATGTAAGCTTGGATCTGTTATGTAATGGGTTTTTGAGAAGAAAAGTCTTGAAGCATCAGTAAGTCCAAGTCGAGGGGATTGGGTAGTAGATAGAGGCTCTACAGCTATGTGTGCAGAGGTCTAGAAGAGTCCGTAGCTACGTGCGCAGACCCCTGCAGCTAAGGGCGTAGGACGAATCTGGATGTATTGGTGAAGAAATTAAATAAAGATAAGTTGATTTTGAAATTCTGTGTTAAATTTGGATTATCATGGATCTGGCTAATGTATTGTTAATATAACTGTTTGATCTATTCGTGTATGCTTATGTTATGAATATATGTGAATCTGTATCCCTTTTAAACGCACGAACTGGTTAACTCAGATAAATGTTTGCTTAAAGACCATAAAAAGTAGATTGAATCTATAACCACCATATTAATAAGTATTAAGGAGTATTCTGGGACTAGCTCTGTGTGAAACAGAGTGGTGCAAAGGCATGGAACAATGCATGAAACCTCCAGACCACATCAAGATATCCCAAGTGTGCAGAAACCTGGTTCTAGCACCCTCCCCTGCTACCTTGGGTGAGACTTCAGTCCACGCTCCGCAGGCTGTTACTGAAAGGGCTGGTACCTGCGGCATTTGTTTGGCTAAAAAACTCTTCTGAACCTAGGTCAAGCCCCTATAAGCCAACATCTTTTTTCCTGTATGGCCGAACTCAGTAACTATGTTAAAAAGTGAGAGGTACATTGAAATAAATTCCTTAGAAATGTAAATAGAAATGGAAATTGACATTAAACATAAACTTGACATTGAAATTGCAATAAAAAAGTAATTGAAATTGACATTAAATATAGATAGAAATATTTTAGACTTCTTAATTATTCTGAATTATGGTGAAGAGTAATTGCTGGAAATAGGCAATGAATAGTTCATAGGGAAAACTAAGAATCCACGTAGTTGGAGAATTGTTTCTCTTTGCGATAAATTTACATCTATCAATGATGAATAATATTGGAGGCTTCGCTTGACATGGTATCATGTTTGGCTGCTCCTCTACTCTCCTACTACTACTTCACTCCTACGATTAAAAAAAAATTTAACGTGATGATGGTATGATCAGTTGTTGTAGCACTTGGAAAAACCTTTGTGTACTAAGAACACCTCCTATTATTCTTTTCCATTTTGTCGTTGCACTGAACACAGTTCAGAGCTAAAACAATATGCCAAAAGTCCCTATCAACATAAAGAAAGAATGGATGAAAAATCCTAGCATGTTGAATGATGATTGTGGTGAAGGGTTTCAAAGAATCAGAAGTCCACAAAGGGACAAAAAAACTTGCAAATTATAAACTTTCTTCCAACCTTGGTGCGCTTAAGTCGATTGCAAATTCTCCAAATATTTGAGAATCAGACAGACATGGGCATGGTCAATTTTTTGACTATGCCCATGTCTGTCAGATTCTCAAATATTCAGGAAATCTACAATCGACTTAACAATGGCCTTCCAACCTAGAGTGATTCAAATTTTGGTTTTTTCTTGCATACATTTTTTTATTAATGTGTGATGTGATATATTCAAGCAGGTGCACACAAAGCATAGTCAGGTGAACCCTAAAGCCTATCCTTGGATTGAGTCATCTAACAGATGTTGGTCATCGAGTTACCATTCAACAAGTACTTATTTTTGTACCATACCCTAAGTAACAATTGACACTCATTGATCATTTGCATTATAATAATATTACACAAGGAAGTGATGTTACACAACAATAATCCCTTATTCTTCACCAATAGAGAGCTTCGATGATTACTTTGTAATAACTTCATTACATTAATACATTGGATCTCAAACAAAGTACATCAACAAGTGATAGAGATTTTTTGTTCCTTACTTGAAAAGGACAAGCCTATCTCAATTTATAAGGTAGCTCAATTTGAAAAGTCTAATTATCAAATTGTAAGGAATGTTGGTCATGCATTGATCTAACACTTTATTATTTATTCTTTTCTATGAGTGAATATATCAACAAAGTAGCTCTAAATTATTCGTTTTTTATTTTTTGATAAACCAATTCACATATGTAATCTAAACGCGTTATTGATATAAGCATGATGTTGGATGCTTCCATGCATATTTGGTTGCATGCATACACAACAAAATAACATATTTGTGAAAAAGTTCAAGAAAAGTTGTTAGTTGCATCTTCATACCAGTGCTGGAATGGAGAATGGGATTTTCATATGTGTGGCATGTTGTAAGATTTTTTTTCAATGTCAAATATGTATGGAAAATGCATCTCAATTTCAGAGAGTTTTACTTTTAAATGGAATATAAATGAACATATTATATATTTAAAAAAAATAGCGTAGGTGAAATTCAAAGCATGTGAAAAAAAATGGAAATATTTTAACCATGGTTGGATGCAAAATGCATTCATTAAAATCGATAGTTCAGTTTTAACTGACAAAGAAAACTATGCAGAGTGGCTCATAAAAATAAATAGCACACTCATTTTTAATGATCTATGAGACAAATATTACTAAGGTGAAGCCATGGAAAAGGACAACAATGGATTTGGATTAGAAGTGAAGCCAAAGGAGGAAGGACCATTCCATCCTATGTCTGCTAGAGAACCTTCCATTTGGAAGATAAAAGACAAGAAAGTTTTTTCCTTCATTAATCTTACAGTAAGATAGGAGGTAAGAAGTCACATTGTCTAAGTTACTGATTCATATGGTTCTCTTGAAAAGTTAAAAGGTCTATGTGATTCTCATTCAGAATTAGATCTCATATAGCTGCTTATAAATCTTTTTAATCTTGAATGCAAATATAGTGACTCCATGGCACTAATCTCAGAAATTAAATATATAACGCTTGACATAGATGCAACTGGAGTAAATATAAATCTTCCTCTCATAACCTTCATAAAAACCCTTTATCCTACCTACTTTCACTATCTTGAATCTCTACAAATGAGTGGCCAAATGAAAATAATAACATTTGAAACCCTTGTTGAGAAGGTTTTAGAAAGAGAAAAAGCATTTGTAAATAAGAAGCAAGAATCATAGTTCAATGAATCAAATTTATGCATTTCCCAAAAGGGAAATTCTAATTCTTCCAGAGGAGATAATGAAAAAACTGGACATGGGAGAAAGAACTGTAGATGGGGGGGGGGGGGGTAGGGTAGAAAGAATCAGTCATGGAGATTTGATATGAATTGTGTTCATTGTGGAAGAAAACTACATGAAGCCAAAAAATGAAAAAATTCCATCGGAGAAGATTAAAGAACAAGAGAGAAAAGAATAGCTCAAGAACAAGAAAAAGGTAATGCATTAGAATTAGCTCAATACATTGTAGTTCATTGTAATATTGGCTTTCATGAGGATGTATTTAACATTGTTTATGCTTCTTGGAGAGACACATTGCTTCTTGACATAGGTGCCACCTTCCAAATGGCATTTTAAAGAGAATAATTTGTGAAGTCCGATGAAAGAATAGATCATGTGGTATACATTGCTAACAAGTCTAGTCACATGCCATCAAGGATTGGTACATTAAAACTAAAGCTACTTGTACTATAAAATTTTATTCTTCATGATGTTCTCTATCTTCCTCAATTGAGGAGGAACCTGTTATCCCTTGTACACATTCACCAACAAGGACGTTACATTCATATTTTTTTATTGAAAGGATGAGATATGGAGGAATTTTGATAACAAGGTTGTGATGTTTAGAGAGGAAGAAGATAGGTTGTGAAGCTAGGGGGTACATCCACATATTTTTCACAACATTCAACCCATGTTACTCAACATAAGGAAGGAACAATATCTTCAAGTCTTCTATGGGATACTAGATTTAGACATATCAATTATCATAGTCTTTGTTTGATGAAATATAATGTGTTTATATTCTTCCAAATATTACTACAAAAGTAAACCAATTTTTTTCTTAAATTCTTGGAAAACATAGAAAACAACTATTCCATGGGTCCATTTTAAGAGCATGTAGAAAACTTGGTTTTATTCATTCATGTTTATGTGGTCCTATTCCTCTACACTCTACAACCAGAAATAAATGCACTATGACATTTATTGATGATTACACTAGAATGTGTTGGGTCTCTTTGTTTAAATATAATTATAAATAATTTGAAGAAATTAGAAACTTTCATGTATGGATAAAAAATGAAGCATAGACTAGGAATGGTTCCCTTCATACTGATAATGGAAAAGAGTATCATAGTAATGATTTTAAATCCTATCTTTGACAATGCAAGATCCAAAATCAAACTACAATTCCATATAATCCTCAATAAAATGGTGTAGCTTAGAGGATGAATAGAACATTGCTAAATATGGTTAGTTCTGTGACGTTTTTTAAGAATGTAAAATTTATTCCATGGCTTAATTTTTTTTGGGTGAAGTCTATGGAAAAATAATATGTCCATCATATGTTATTCAAAACAATACAATTTAAAAATTGTGGTATGGCCACACCCCCTCCATTAGGCATCTCAAGGTTATTGGTTGCAACCGTTATGTTTTTATTCCAAAATAGAAGAGAAATAAACTTGATGAATGTAGTTATAAATGCATTTTCTTGGGGTAGTTGAATACCACCAAGACCTATCATTGTTATGATGGGGTAAATAAAAGATTCACACTTTCCAGAGATGTTATATTCCCTGAGTCCAGTAAAAGTGATGACTTTTTTGAAATATGACTTGATCCTCTAGAAAGGATTTATTTGTTAAAGTCTTCTCATGAATTCGAAAATGGGATTCCAAACATTGAAGGGGGGAACCCAAATTTGGTTCATTCTTTAGAATCTCCCTCAATAAAACGAGAACCAACTCCTCATGAATAATTTCTCGACACCTCATCAAATTTGGATGATGTTATAAGCATAATTCAGAAGTTCAGAAATGATGATGCCACACCTTTAGAGCAGCCATCTAGTCGTCCAAAATAGCCAAAGTGGCTGATCAAGACAGTTGAAATTTTCCCTCCTGATGAGATAAAAAATACTAAAACTAAGAGTTCTACTAGAGATGAAAATTGAGGTGTTAACTTAGGTGATGACACATATATTTTATTTAATTCTAAACTAACATTCTCTACTAAATTTGAACCCACTTCCCTCAAATAAGTGTGTTCTCATGATGAATGGAAAGAAGCCATGCATAAGGAATATGATGCACTCACATGAAATGGGACTTCAAAGTTAGTAGACCCTCCATATGGAACCCAAACCAATTAGTTGTAAGTGGGTCTTCAAAAACAAGTATATAGTAGGCAAGTCACTTGACAAGCACAAAGAAAGGGTCATGGTAAAATTATTTGCACATAAAGAAGGTTTTGAATATGAGGAAACCTTTGATCCCACTGAAAAATAAGTGAGCATATGGACCATAATCTCTTTCACAACATAGAAAGGATGGAAAATCCACCAAATGTATTTGAAGACAACTTTTTTGATTGGGGATTTGAAATAAATGTTTTTATATCTCATCCTGAAGGCTTTGTTGTGAAGAGAAAAGAATAAAATGTAGACAAGCTCATCAAATCCTTGTAAGGTCTAAAACAAGCACAAGGAGCTTGGTATGAAAATCTAACCGAGCATCTTCTAAAGCTAAATTTCAAACACTAAAATCTTGATGATGCAACATTTCTATCAAAAAATTTGGAAAAGAAATTGTGTATCTTGTAATATATGTAGATTATATGTTAATAAATAGAAATAATGAAACATATATTTCATCATTGAAGAAATATTTGAAGAAATTTTTTGAAATGACAGACTTGGGACATGTTCATTATTACTTGCGCATTAAAGTTAATGGAAATCGAAAATACATATTGATTTCCTAGCAAAAGTACAATGGAGAAATATTGAATAGATTTGGCATGAAAAAATGAAACTTTCTCTCCATTCCAATGGAATATAACTTGAATCTTATGTTGAAAGAAGGGAATGAATTTTGCAATGCAATAAAGTATAAACAAATTATAGGAAGTCACATCTACCTCACCACAAGGAGACTAGATATCTCATATATTGTGAGCATCCTTTCCATATTTATAAAAAAACCATGTGAGGTACATTTGTCTACTGCAAAAAGAGTCATGAGATACTTAAATTTAACTCGAGATTATGCATTAAATTATACCAAGGTGGATGACTTCAGTATTATTACACATTCTAATTCATACATTGATGGCGAAAAGGAACATGAATTATCAGCTTTACGATATCTCATGAGTCTAGGGTCGATAGTTGTCTCTTGGAGGTAATGAAAACAGTCAGGTCAAACATATTCCACAATAGAGGAAGAATATGTGGTGAACAGAAAAGCAAGAAAGAAATTTGTGCAACTCAAAAAAATACATGAAGACTTGCAAGAGAAACAAGTGAATTCAACTCCTCTACTTGTTGTCAATAATTCCGTAATCAAGTTGAATAAGAACCACATATTGCATGATTGAAATAAGCACATCAACACTAAGTATCATTTGATTCAATACAATGTATAAAAATATTCATCTAAGCCATTGTTCCTTGGCTAAGAAAATTGCAGACATCTTCACCAAAGAAATTGGGAGAGAAATTGTGAAAAGTTCAAAATGATGCTTGGGCTCACAAACACCCCTTTAGATTAAAGAGGGGGGTTTTAGATACCTTAATCCTCCAGGATTATGGTGAATAGTAATTAGCTATAAATAGGAAATGGATAGATTGTAAGGAAAACTAAGAGCCCACATAGTTCTAGAATTATTTATGCTTGCAATAATTTTACGTCTCCTATTAATATATAACGTTGGAGGTTTTTTCATGATCGCGAGTCTAACAAAACTGAATATAAATTGAAATTGACAGGTACAATGAAATTAATCTGTTATACATTGACATGTAAATGAAAATCAAGAACTATGTATATGTGTATTGAATATAAATAGACATTGACATGTATACTAAAGCTAACACATTAACAAATTGACATGTACATTGAATTCAACCAAATGTTATGTGTACATGCATTTATTTCAATATACATTTTTTGTCATTATGCATTGTTACTTTATTTCTGTTAAACATAAAGAATATAGGAAAGGTAAATCCTTAATTTCATTTACTGCTAGCATAGAAGTGCATATATAATACCTTCTTGTCCTGTTGGATTCATCTTCCAACATCTCTTGGACTCCCTTCGACTATCCAACTTTCCCACCTTAAAACTTAGTGGATTAGGTGTCAAATATTCCCCCCATTAATCCAAATGGGTATGTATGATTCCAAGAAGAGATTTGTAATCCAAAATGTGCAAAAATGCATGGCAGCACTAGGTTGAATGTGCTCTCTGAAATGTTGACATAAGGTAGTGGTTTAAGGATGATCACCAACACTAGAATGCTTAGTGTAGTTCCCGAAATTCTTCCTACTCTAATAAGAAGCTGAAATCCTCTACTAGAGGAAGTGTCCCTAATGATTTGAAGAGGGAGACCTTCAACTTGAAAAGGGAGGTCTCAACCCCACATAGATGGTTTAAGGCTGACCACCAACCAAAGGCATGCTTAGGGGCATCTTTGTCTTTGGCTACAACTTTGAATCTAGTATGGCAGGTTGTGGCTCAGGCTCACTTGATGTCGCTTTGAAGCTTGTATATGACCATCACTTCCCCCACTGTCAGATACGAGGTGAGAAGATGAAGAGATCTCAAATGCAATAATTTTCAATATTTGTGAATGAATCCTATTGTATGAGCGAAATATCTTCTTTGTTGTTGAAGCCCATTTCGAAGAAGCGATCCATCCAAGATGAACATTTGTTCTTGCAGGACGCTTATTTTTGAAGCATATCTGTGAAAAATGAGTATGCTAACCATAATGCATGAGTGGAAAAAGATAAAAATAATGATCTTTCATATGGCCAACTTAGTCACAGTGTTGGCATTTAACAACCTTTTGTTGCGAATGTGCAGGAGAAAAATTAGGAATAGGTGAAGGTGAACTGCCATGAAGAAACCCAACACTTCAAGTTTAAAGGGCTTGGAATAGTCTAGAATATGAAAGGATGCCTCTTATCATATCTAATAGATGTTTTGTGCTTCTTGTGGACAAGCTCTTGGCAAGGTTTGATGATTGGCTTGGGAAGTGTGGGCTAAATTTCTTCTTCTGCATGTAATTTTGTTGTTTCATTGGGCACTAAATTTGAATCAACTTGTTTCTTATGGGAGTTTGTTTCAATGCTCTAAACGAAAATAGGCTCAAAATGATGACTCCTCTGTTTCAATTCCTTTTGTTGAAGTTGAGATTCAAGCACCAAAAAATTTATCTTCTCTTGTCCATTTTGTAGATAGTTGTTGATATCAGAAAGATTGTCCATGTTGATGTTTACCATCCCATCCAAAGTGGACTAAATTAATGTATTTAACAACTCTAATGCACCATCAAGTTTGGCCATAAGTGTTTCTCCTAACACATTTACCATAAATGGACAACTAAAGACTTGTATCCTTGTTTAATATAGTGAAAGAAGAATTTTATATCTACTCATCTTGGAGTGCACTAGGCCCTCAATGCCCACATAAACCACTATGTACCTTCACTCTTCACATCTTTCATTGCATTTTTTTTTTCAAAAATACGTCGAGCTTTTTCTCATGTAAATACTCACAAAATCTTCCAAGTGATTGGAAGGCCAAATTGTATGAGTTGTGGGAAAATTCAAATAGTTCGAATATTACTCGATTTCTAAGGACACAAGTGCCTTTGTTTATTACATGTAACTTGGCATGTTTTGAATCGTCGAGCCCACAAATTTTAAATTAAGAAACCAAAACAAAGACTTAAGCACTCACAAAACTGAGATCTCTTGGCCTATCTTTACATATTCTTGAATAACATTCAATCTTATGGTTTCTTCACCAACATTAATATGTTGTCCAACCATATAGGAGACAATGCATGTTTCAAGTCTCTTGTTGATGTGTCAAAATGATCTTGTCCTTGTCATGAGATCAAATCATTCAAACCAAAGCATAGTAAATAAAAGAAATGGTGTTTTTAAATCCTTACATAGAAAAAATGTTGAAGATGGTGTTAATACTCCGAAGGAAAGTCCACATAGCTTGCTACCTTACTCTGCGACATCATTGATGATGCTCTAATTGAAAATAGGTTACTCCCAAATGGTGAATTAAATGCAAAACTTGATGAACATGCAAATGCGCTACCACCAAATTCAAATTCAAGTTGTTTATTACTGGAAGTTCATATCACAACTTCATATTTCTTTGCTAGAGGCTACGTCTAATTGGATAATGCATGAGTCATCAATTATTTCTTTCGCTGCTCACACAACTATTTTTTTTCATGTAAAGAATTAAAATAGATGCAGTGTTCACTAGAACTTGTAGGTGTTACGAACCATCGCATGAAAGTATTCACACTTGAGAATTAATTCACAAACTATTCACGTAGAAAGGACTAGCCAACATGGTTAACATAATCAATAGCATGTTCATCATAAGGTAATAAGCGTAGGAATGGAATGTAACTCACGATATGAGCCAACACATGCAACAAAGGCCTAATAGTTCAATGCACAAATAATTTCAACGCAACATTAAAGTTTGACAACCCCATTTCAGTACCAAACATGTACACAACTCCAAAGCATACAAGGATATCAATTTTACAATCTGATATTTCCTTATATAAAAAATTTGGGAACTCTTCTCTCTTTAATACCCATATATCTTCCTAAACAAGCTCGATAATTTCCTAGTGTAGGAAATCTTGGTTTTTGTGTCTTTTCCTCTACCAATTGTTTACAAAGCTTAAGAATTGAACAAACCACGTTTCTTAGTGGTGAACACAACTAAGTTCAATGCACTATTACACAAAATTTTGTCAATGTCCCTGTACTCCTCGTTCCACGATCCTCGAGGACCTCTACAATGAACCCTACATGATTTCCCATCATGAAGAAAATCCCATTATGTACCTCTTCATGAGCAGAACAATTCCCTTTTGCATCATTTCCCAAGAATATTCCTTTTACTCTAGTGTACAATACTGGCACTAATGACCCATTCCCTCGCACCAATTTGAAGAGATTAAAACTAGAGCTAGCGTCGTATGGCACAACTGAGCCTTTTCTCAGTTGTGTCGATCCTCTTTTGGCAAGTTTTTTAAATATGGAGTCGAGGCTTCCAATTCTAGAAGCTTCGTAACACAACTCTAGTAAATGTTTGGGCTCCTTCCCCTATTAGGATGGAACAAACCAAAGAGATAAGGCCTCTCTCATGACAAGAGGAACCATCTCCCCTCCATCCAGGATATATAAACCCCTCCTTTTACAAGCTGAATTAGTTTTAGTCTTAGTATTTTTGGAGCTTGAATAACTAGCAAGATATGATATCTTGTAGCCTTCTAGTTTATGTTTGTGGAGGGAGAATAGAGTGTTTGGTTTGGTTTGAGACTAAAGGGAAGAAGCCTTAAAACTTCCATTGATGGGGCTATCAATGAGATGCTAGCGAAGGTGTGGGAACTCAGATACATCTAAGGAGACCAGCAACATCAAGGCATTGGTTCTAATCTCTTTCTGAATTTATATGAATACAACTATTGATTGATTTCCTAAATTAAGTGCTATCTTACATTTGATGGCTTAATATTCCTTGAATTTTTAAGTAGGCTGAATACAATTTGTACGCTATCACGTTTGTTGTTGTTGTTGTTTGTTTTCTTGTTTCAGGTATTCGAAGGAAGGAAACGAAAGATAGCTGGAGTAAGGAAGCAGGGTCATCAACAAGAAGAATAGTGTTCTAAGAGGTAGGCCCTCTTATTTGGTTCTAGATTAAGGAAGTTTTCCATAGATTGTTTATTTTTGCCTAGACCCGCCCTCTCAGGCTAGAGGAATTGTCTTTATCCACATCGAGAACTTACCTGCACCACATATTGGCGACTCCACTGGGGAGCCAATCCTCCTGTTTGATTGATTTTCATTTCATGGTTTTGTGTGAACTTTTCTAGTATCACCTTTTCCCTTTATTTTTCCCTGCTTTTCCTAGTTTACTTCTCTGAGTCTAAAATTTACAGTGGAAATTTTGGTTTTAGCCCTTGAAAATATTTATTTTTTTCTTGGAATCCTCAGCCAATGCATTTATTTTTCTAACAGTCACGTCGATCAACGTGATTTTCTCTAAAACAATCGCACCGATCCCCTTCTATCGCTTGTTGTCAGTTAGGCAGTCGCACTGATTCCTGTAGGTGAAGATAAAATTTTCCCCTAGATCATAACCAATGTGTCTTGCCCTCTTAATTTCTACCTCTCAGCTTTTTTTCCCTGTGTTCTCTCTGACTAGAAAGCTTCATTTTCTTGGTTTGTGTGCTTGTTTGGTTTTCTTTCTCTTTACTTGATCTTTTGAGTCTTTGGGTGGCTTGAGGCCCTAGGGCATCTAGGTCATCATCCATTCAACTGTTTGTGTGCTTAGCAAGTCAAGTTGCTGGTTAGCTTCTTCTTGAATTTCCTTTTTTAGTCCTTTTGTTGCTTTGATTTCAATTAAACAAGTTTGAAAAGTTTCGTTTGTTGTTTAAGCATCTCTTTTCAAGCATAGATTACATTTCTCAACTTATCTTGACTGAACCTTTGCATCGTTAGTTTGGAGGGAATTCTCTTTTGTGCTTTGCATTTGATTGAGTTTGATTTGTTTTGAAGATTTTCATTGAAGTGTTTGTGAAAAATACATAATTCTAGTTGGCTGAATCAATATGTTACATTAGCTAGCATCATTGAAGATTAGAGTTGCATCATCATTTGCATTTGAAAGGAAATGAATTATCTTTACTCTTGAAAGCACTACTTGAAATGAATTTGATAGGAAAGATAGGAATTGGAAAGAGTTTTTCATTATTTTGTTTTCAAAAGCAAAGTAGTGAAAGGGTCATTTTTCTTTTAGTTGCTTATTTGTTGCATTGAGTGTGTTCTCTACTCTCATTAGTGTAAACATTCATTGAATTTAAAGGGTTTTATCTCATGTGCTACATATAGGAGTTGTTTCCAATCACAACAATAAGGCCTGAAAGTTGAGACATAATTTCAAGGTAAAATTTAAAATGAATTTAATTAACCTAAGGCACATTTGAAACCTAATAATCACATTTAGAAGGTCTAGGCTAGAGACGTGTTCTAGTGTCTTTAAACCTAGCAACTGTCATTCGCTTTGGCACTAGACAATGCTAGTACATACTTTTTCTCCCTCTACCATCGCGTATATAAAGGGAGACCCCACTAGGTTACAATCCTTTATCTGTTGGAGGTCATGTTTGCCACCTTGTAAACATGATACACCGAACACAACATTCAAGGGTATTTCCTGTCTGTACTTCTCGGTTTGTCCGGAGGTATTCTGCAGTTCACGGTTACCTAGTAATCATTTTTGCATAGATTATCATGAGTAGTCATTTGATATTTTTGACTCTTTAAACTTAAAATATCACCTGAGCACTTGTCCTTTCAAGTTGGTTTCAAATCAAAAATGATAGAGTCATCTTTTCTTGTTTCTCGACTCTGAAAACATGAAAAGGCACCAGTCAACATCTTAAAATATGGTTGTCCACAATCACATATTATTTTTCTTAGTCTTTTTCTATACCACATCATGTGTATACCTTTAAATACATTTTAAAAGCCTTGGAATTAATCTATCTCTTCTTGTTAATTGAGACAAAGTCATCATGGGTGAATCATCAGGTTCACCTAGTTCCTCTTCCTCTCCTCTATCTAAAAGATCGTCTGAGGAGCCTTTTCCTAAATTTTCGTAGTCACTTAAGGACCAAGGTGTTGAAATTGGAATTGTTCTGAGTATTCAACCTTTGTCATCTAATCCTCCTCCTCCCTCAGATATAGGGTCACTTTCTAACATTGGCCTAGAATCTCCAAATAATCCTATCCAGACTCTTGAGAGTCCGCTGACTCCTAAAGACATGCTAGGACTGGTTACTTATCCTATGAATCTTGTGTTTGATCCAATTGTGATATCACCGCAACATTCGTACAATCTGTATGATTAGTTGAGTATTCCTTTCGAATTATCCCCTTGAACATCTTTAGTTGTCCATCGTCGTTTGTTTCCACCTATGGAATCAGAATGTGAGATCCCAGTCTCCTCTCTGGGTCACTTCGAGGTTTCTACTATAGACACTGCACACATTGTTGGTTAGCAAGCATATCCTTTCCCTCTTGAACTTTTACCTTACATGGGAAACATTCTTACGAGTGTTCATCCTAAGTTACTGCGTAATTACCTGACTTTATCTCAACTGGTTTGAGGTATGCCTAGTACCTATTCATTATATCACAACCCTATTTGGTCGTCTCGCGCCATGCCTAGCTCAGGTCCATTCATTCATAACCCAACCTCTCAGCCAATTGTGCACTCTATAGTTACTTTAGGTGCGGTGCAACCCACCATTCTGAATCCTCTTGTTTCTTTGGTCCAATTAACTTGTCTTGTTCAATGGATGGTCTCAAGTCAAGTCTCTATTAGTTCTTCGATTCCTCCAGTAAGTGGACAGGTTGTGCCACTGCTTGGGGGGGGAATCCGAATGTTTCTATGATGTCTGTCACAACCAATGTGAGTGGCTCACAAACTCACATGGCTGGGATGAACCAACCCTTTTCTAGTTCCATTTCAAACCCTACTGGTCCTTCTAGAATGAGCAATGTCCAATACCAATAGTTGAAACTTGTTTGTCTGTGTGGGTAAAGTAACTTCCAATACCAGCAGCCTTATGTGGCTCAGGTTCAATACCAACCTCCTTATGTTCCATATAGTTCACAAGTGATAGTAAATCCACCTTATGTCCCTCAAGCTAGACCTCACGTTTAGCCTGGTCTGTCCGCCTCGCCTGGTGGATATGGCCAGATCTAGTTCATGAATTTTCAAGGTGTCACTCCAAGAACTATCCAAGTACCCTTGTAGTAGCAAGGACAAATTTTGCATAAAAAAGGGAAACCTTCACAACAACAAGGGCCATCCACGTAGCAGCAACAATATATAGTGAAATAGCAAGGACAATTTCAACAACCACAAGGTCAATCCTTGCAGTAGTCACAACAAACCTTACAGCTATAGATACAGTATCTTCAGCAACCTTCCCAGCCCATGCCCTCATAAGGTCAACCTCTACAGCCATAGGGACAACCTTTACAGGTGCAAGGTTAGCCCTTGTAGCAACAAGGTCAACCCAGGTAGCAGCAATCGTTATACTCATATCAATAGGGTCAACCTTTGCAGGGATAAATTCAAGGTCAAGTCCTGCAGCAGTAGGCCCAAAATCCTTATGTCCAAGGGCAATAGGTTCAAAATTCTTATGTGTAAGGGTTGCAGGTCTAAAATCCTTTTGTCTAGGGGCAACAAGTTCAACACCCTTACACCTAGGGGCAACAGGTGAAAAATCCATATGTCCAAGGTCAACAGGCTCAACAACCTTCTAACCCATATGTTGCTTATCAACAACCCATGTCTGGATAGTTTCAAGGCTTTCAGGGCCAGAATCCTCCTTACAGGCAAGGTAACCTACAGTGGGGGCAAAATCGAATGTCATATGGACAAAACCCTCCACTACGGGGACAAAATGCTTACCAGCAGTAATGGATTCCACAAGTGGGGCCTGCTTATACGCCTCAAATTCCTTTGAATACCCAATTGTTGTTCTTAGCCACATTGGAATTGCCAGAAGTGTCTAGACTCATGAATGATCCAATTATTCATTCACCATACTAGCCTCCAGTTCCATCCAAGATTCCAAGCGATTATCTGAAGCTTGAAGGAAAATCGAAAGAGGATCCAAAATACCACATGATGACATATCCCCTCTCGTGCTCCTCAAATTCCTAAATTGATGATTCCATTAGCCTCCAGCTCTTCCAACGAACTCTCATAGTTTTTGCAGCCAAGTGGTACATCGAACTACCTAGAAGTACCTGTCATGACTTTAACACTCTCACCATGGCCTTTCTTACACATTTCTAGCTACCGGTTCACTATGAAGCTAGCACCCATCTCCTTACGTCACTCAAGCAAGACATTGCAACCCACATCTCCGATCACATCCATGAATGGAGATGTTGGTGTCGACTAATCAAGTTTGAGATTACAGATTAGTTGTTGACCGAATGGTTCACCAAATCATTCGTCAACAAAATTGTTGACGACATTTCTATGGGTGGATGTGTCACTCAGGAACAAGCCATAGTGCATGCCGAATATCTAGCCCTCGTCTATTTGCAATTTGGCACGTTATATGATATGTTTCATGATGCGGCTAGACCACCATCTGATCTGGTGACATCCAAGTCTCTGGCTACACCTCCTATTGATGGAGTAATTGGTTCAGTATCCCAGGCCCTCACAAAATCTTCTTTCAAATAGAAGTCGGTCTCCAATGCTGCGTCCAATAATTCCTCCCGCAATTCACTTAGTCTTGGTAAAACATCAGAGGTTCATGATGTCCAGTCTACCAGAGTAGAAAAATCCTCTAAAGGTAAGAAGAAAGGCAAAGACAACGTTAAATTCGATTGCTCGAAAAAGGCCCTCCTAAATCGTTTGCTGGTGATTCTTCTCAACGGAATCCTAAGTATCCATGCCTCATCTGTGAGGAGGATCATTATACTAAGGATTTTCCCAGATGATCCAAATTCAGTCATTTACTCAAAGGGACCCCTGCTATCTTAGAAGAGCCCTTTCCATCTTACCAGACCCAAATTCTAGACCAACCCCAATTGTTCGTTTCTTCAGGTTCCCAAGTGTTCATGATGGAGACGCCTATCAATGTCTCTACCATATCAAAATATTATCAAACACCTACCCTAAAAGCAGGGAAAGAGAAGGAAGGTACCCCTTCCTCTTCTATCCCGTCAAGTTCTCATCATCTGCATATAGAGCGACCTAGTCCTGAATCTGCCATTCGGCCATCTTGTCAAGGTGTTTTAAGAAAGTCCTCGTACAATCCAAACTCTCGAGCCACTCAGCATTATAACATTGTTCATGATTTGGCCCAAGCGCCATCAGCTATGTCTACTCTCGAAGTCCTTCAAAGTTGTCCTTCTCAGCGGAAATCATTCCTATCGGCTATTGGAGGTATTGATCCAACTGACTCTAATCTCATTTGTTTTGATCTTGAAAACCATGTTCTGCGTTTACCTCATGATATTTCCTTTCTCATCAAGGTGATCATAAATGAGAAAACCATTCATAGGACCATCATCGATGAAGGTGATTACACCTACATCATGTATGTCACTTGTTGGAAGGCAATTGGTTCTCCTACTCTAAGCCAATCCCCCAACTCTTTGGAAGCGTTTGACGCACGTGATTTGCAACCATTCGGTGTTCTCCCTAACCTTGACATTACGTTTGAGGGAAAGACTGTTCACGATGAAGTAGAGATTGTTAATGCTAATCTGAACTATTATCTTCTACTCAAATGACGTTGCACCCATGCCATGCATGCTATAGCCTCCTCCCTTTTCCGCTTGATTCATTTTCCCCATCAAGGGAAGATAATCACAATCGACCCATTTTCCTTATTTGCCTCTTCCTCCTCGAATGGAAATGTTCCTTATGTCAAACACACCTATCCTCCTTATGAGAGTGTGCAGGTAGGACTTTTTAAGTATCCCACCTTCATGTGTATTTTTCTGCTCCCACCTTCGCATGTTGCCCCTATAACCATGATTTCTGTCAAGTCTGATCCTTGGGTCATTCCCTCACCGAAATTAACTATGTGGAGATTGTTTCGGCTTCACCTTTAGTATCTTCTAATCATTATGTTTCGAGTACATCTCTCAACACTTATTCTCAATGCACGTGGCTTTGTTCTTCGGAATCTCTCGATCCATTAGCCAAGAATTTTATTTCTAATGAGAGTATAATGGAAGTTATTTCTCTTGAGGAAGTACCTTGGAACGACACTCATCACTGTTCCTCGTTCTTGCCTGGATCAATGGTCATGTCCACTTTTCTTGAGAATTTCTCTTCTCTGCTACCTATTGACATGTGAGTTTCTCCTAATATTGTCAATTTCTTTCAACTGGGGGAACCTTTATCTCTTCATCGATTCATGTTTTTTCCCCCTCCCAGAGTTTTTACTGATTACCCATTATTACAATGGGGTTGTCATCTTACCACTTGTAACCCTCCCTCGCCTATAGGATTTAACCCCGTCCAGAAATTACTTGCATACGAATTATAAAACACAAAAAATAAATAATGTGAGAACATAAGACATAAAACATATATACACATAGATTTTCCCCTTGATCCAAAAACCAGGACTACCAACTTGATTTTATCATTATGTTTCTTTCAATGTTACAATACATATTTATACATGTCGAAGCATCCAATACCATGCAACGAAAACCATCACGTCCAAAACCATGGACCGAAAACCATTGCGTCCAAAACCATGTGCCAAAAACATGCACAAAGTCATAGGTAGGTCCACCCAGCCTAATATAGGGTCCAAAAACAAAATTTGCCAACACGCTGCCCTAGACCCCATAGAGTCGGGTTACCTGCACCGCTCAAACCCCATGTGAGCCCCCCCTCGCTACGTAATCAACGCAACGAAGGGGGGGATCCACCCCCCTTATAATCCCTTGGTTAACTACATGGGCTAGTCGTGGAAAGAATATAACATAACCCAACATTCTCCCACTTGTTGTTTTCTTTCCATAGGGGGCCACAAGAGAGCTT
>APFE031069772.1:113521-124048 GCA_000404065.3 Pinus taeda
TCCTCGTACAAACAAGGCATCACCATTCTGGTTGTCCATATTTTTCCGTCTCATCTCCTCCGTTAGCAAGGCTGAGACTATTTCATCAAACTGTAGAGTAGTTGCATTGCTACCTATTGCAATAACCAGACTATCCCACGAGTCTGGTAGAGAACACAATAAACTGATGCACTTATCTTCATCTGAAATTTTAATATCAACAGATAATAACTGACTTACCACAGTGTTAAATGCTTTTAGATGCTCTATCACCGAGTCTCCATCTTTCATCCTCAGGTTATACAACTTTTTCCATGGAAAGAGTTTAATCACCAAAGACTCAGATTGGTACAAAGTCCCTAACTTGTCCCACAAAACCTCTGCTGTAGCTTCCCCTGATACATTCAACACTACTGAATCTAAGACACACAATCGTATTGTGATCTTTGCCTTCTGATCCAACTTCTTCCATTCTTCATCGAACACTCCCATTGGTTTAGTACCTAGATCTACCGCAATCCACTAAACTTTATCCACCAACAGATCCTCCATCTTGAGTTTCCACAACTCAAAACTCTGACCATTAGATTTTTCGATCTCTATATTTCCACTGCTCGCCATCTTCTTTCACCACTAGAACTGATCTTGCAGATCTCACACTGAACAGGGTCTACCACAGGCCCAAGTGAAACTCCTCAGTTACAAAGGCATCCCCTTGAGTCCAAAGCAGCCCTGATACCAAATGTAGGCTTTAACCCCATACAGAAACTACTTGCAAGCGAATTCTAAAACACAAAAATAAATAATGCGAGAGCATAACACACAAAACACATATACACATAGATTTTCCCCTGGATCCCAAAACCAGGACTACTAGCTTGATTTTCTCATTATGTTCCTTTCAATGTTACAATACATATTTATAGATGCCAAAGCATCCAATACCATGGACCAAAAACCATCACGTTCAAAACAATGGACCAAAAACTATCGCGTCCAAAACCATGTGCGAAAAACATGCACAAAACCACAGGTAGGTCTGCCCAACCTAATATAGGGTCCAAAAACAAAATTTTCCAAGGTGCTGCTAGGGACCCCATAGAGTGGGGATACCTAGACCTAACCCCCCCCCTGCTAAGTAATTGGCGAAATGAAGGGGAGGCTCTACCCCCCTTCTAACCCCTAGTTGACTATGCAGGCTAGGCGTGGAAAAAATATAACACAACCCAACATTTTCCCACTTGTTGTTTTCTTTCCACAGGGGGCCACAAGAAAGCTTAGTCGTTTATCCAGCCCTGCAACACTCATTGTTTCTCCCAACCTAATATAGGGTCCAAAAACCATGGACCAAAAACCATCACGTCCCCCTCAAACCCCTCAAACCCGCTGTGACCCCCCCGTATACACAATCAGCGGAACAAAGGGGGGGCTCCGACCCCCTTCTAAGCCACCAGTTAACTATGTGGGCTAGTCGTGGAAAGAATATGACACAACCCATCATCACCCAGGGGGCACGAGGGCATGACATTATATGAGTTATACACTATTATTTGGCTGAGTTGATGCTCACTCGTCATGTCAATGGTAAAACTCTGGTTTTCATTTGTGTTGATTGATTACCCGAGTCCGAGCATGGACTTTCCCAAAAGGTACTATGCCTAAGTCATATTGCATGGCTACTTTTGTACAATAGTGTATTATTCATTTTTTGTGCTGTGTGGTTTTGTGTTTTATTTTTCAAGAAGCTTTCCTACTTATTATTTGTTCGCCTGCTTTGCAGATGTATTTGACTCCTCACATCGGTTTCACTGATGGTGCTTGCCGTAGTACCTGGAATCTATCATCCGTGGCATGGGCCATTTATGATCCCCATGGTGAGTTGATTGATATTCAAGGTATTTATTTCATTTGAACAACTAATAATATTTTTGAGTATGGCACGGTTATCGAAATATTGTCAGAAGCCATTGCTCTTGACATTCGAGAATTGGTTGTCAACCTTGATTCACAACTTGTCGTTCTTCAAATCAACGGGCAATATTCCATCAGAAACCGTTAGATATTGAGAATGTATTTGCGTGTTTGTCTATTGGAGAGAAATTTGGATTATGTTACATATCACCATATTCCTAGACATATGAATACAATGACAGATGCATTAGCTAATTATGTATTGGCTAGACATTTGTGAAATATGTGAAAAAATAACATTTCTACCATAATAAGGAAATGCATCATATATATATATCTATATATATATATATATATATGTCGATAATGTTTGTCATACATCAAAACCCAAAAAATAATATGTGTGTTCAAGTGCATTTGTGGCTCGCAGACCTCAAAAATGTAAAATGCTAGACCTATGAACTACTCGGCATGGTACTCATGATAGGACATAACTACCCGTACTATACGAGTTAGCAGTCCTTGGATCCAGTTTGATACCCCCACTGTGTACCACTAATACTAGCATGAGATGTCACCCACCTGGGCATACTTTGGGATACCTCTAGTCAATCCCTCAAGGTTCTGCGTGATTTACTCCTCATTATCACCTCCTTTCTGATAAGCAGTGATATCAAACTATCAAGCAACCCGCCTAGCAATCGGGGACATCTCAACAGGTCGATCTAGTCCCACATTTATATTTGAAAAATCAAAATGTTGTGAATGCATATATTTGAAAAACAATAGAAAATTAAAAATTAAAATGGTTTTGCTTACCTCCATCATCATAATCTTCTCCCTCTGGGAGCAACATATCTAGATCGTCACAGAAGTCAGTACCACTATAGGGCCAATCATCTACTACGATCAGTTGATGTTATAGCCATGAAAAGAAGGTGGGATTATATGACATATGTTGGCCCCCGGTGATTCTAGGCATAAACTCACTCCAAGGGACCAACCGTGGGTCTCATGGAAATGGTGGATTCACCTCAACAAGCTAGTAGTGAAATAGCGAGATTTGCTCCAAAAAGAAGGTCACTAGAATGGAACCATATCTGAACTGCTTCAGGTTTCTGACCTTGGCTTTGGATATATGGTGCTTCATGTTTACCTGCACTGCTTCTACCTAGTTGAAGACAGTCGGCGTTGTATAGTCTATAGCATACTGAAACTTGGATTTGTTGGACTCATGTTGTGCTTCATATGTAGCCACTCTCTTTATGGTCACAAGCTGCACCTTCAACACAAAATTCTGAGCACTCATGATCTCTATCTTGTTGCTCTTTGATTTCAGTGCTTCTGGGTAGTGTTCCACAAGAAACATGTTCACACTTGACCCAATTTCCTGGACCCATACAGATTGACTGGTTCGCCTCTTCGAGACAATCCACTAATGATAGTGTCAAAAGTTTCCAATTCTAGTTCTTGGTCCCATATTACAAAACATTCTTGATTAACATCATAAAGACTAATTACATACTACAGCAGCTCGGGTTGGGCCTTAAGACCTGGTGTGAGGAATAATTTGAGGAGCCCATACTTCCTCAAGGAATTTAAATAGTTTGGGTCTACTAATGCCTATGTATCGATTGCCTCATGCTCTTGTTCTTTCCAATCAACCATTTTTCACTAACCTTTCCCTGCAAAAACCATAACATCAAGTCAACAATAGTCCATGGGTAAAGAAATTGGATCAAAACAAAGAAATTTTGGCAAAATATTGAAATTTGTGTGTTCATGGTGGTGACGTGACCATTTTAAAGATAATAGCATTGGCCATGCACTTGACATTGTTAATGACCCTTGATCAGCATGATCCCATGCTTGGAAATGGCGCCAACCGAGGGAAATTTTTTTTTGCTAAATCCTCCTCAAGAAATCCAAAAAATGGTTAAAATTAGGGAAAACAAGAATAAAAATGAAGTTAAGGGTCTTAGCTCTTACCTGCAACTGATGGATCATCGAATGGCCTCTTGGATCTACGACAATTTGCTCCTAAAAATCTAGGGCACAAATGGGTGAAAATGTCTCCACACAAGGTAAAAAGGTAAAATGGTAAAAATTATTTACTTTTTCCCTCTTTTATTCATTTTTCATGAAATATTAGGGTTTTAAAGGCATTATTAATCTATTTTTACCTCAAGGATTGGATAATACATTTACCTTTTGTGTAATGACAGGTGACAGATTGTTGATGATGGTACTAGAGTCGCATTTAAGCTCTTTTCTTGATTTGTAAAACTCAAATGAAAATATTGCTAAGTATTTTTCCCTTTTTGACTCGTTAAAGAGAATAAAAATGGGGGGTTCGCTTTGAAGCTCTTTTCTTACTCTTTAAACATGAAAAGATTGACAAGCTCTTGTCGTTTTGAACTCGTCAAAGGTTGTGAAGCATCCTTTACCCAGTATACATTTACCCCTTTTTTGGGCTGGGATAAACTATTTATGAAAAAGGTACTCCTTGAGTGAAATGGTCAAGCGATTCTGTGAAGTATCGTTCTCTACCTTTTCGAGCTCGAGAGACACAAATGTATGAAAAGGGACCATGTAGAGTTTCATTTCCTGTGTCTTTTTCAAACTCAATAAACATGAAAAACATATCGAGTTACACCTTTGTCGAACTCGTTAACATGTTAAATGACATCGGATTTGTCGCCATGATGGACATGGGCTTCCTTCCTAGGGCTCCTTAATCTTACTAGGTTAGATTCATCCGAAGGATGGACTGACAGTGAAAGCACATGCTATCTCCTTCAAGCTTGTAATTAAAAATAATTGGGGTTCCTGCCAGAAATGGTGGGGGGAAATGGGAAATTCCATCAGTTATGTTGACAACTCACTCTTGAACATGAAACTTTGTGCTTTGTGTCGAGTTGGGATACCCTCATTTCATCCTTGACCTTCCTGGGTCGGGCCATTGATTATTTCCTTCCATTTGATCTATGCCACGTCATCATGACCTCTGATCCTATTGATCCAAAAGCTGCCAAACTTTGGAGCTGTGTCACTAATGTGTTCAAGAGTTATCCTTCTACAGTTACACTCATTTCTGATTCTTTGTATCATCTAAAATCATTGCATCCCTTTGTCTCGTGTTGATGATTTGGGATACATCATGGCCCTCCTTCGACATGGTCGCTTCCTGTCGACTTCAGCTCATTATCTAGGAAGTTGGCTGAGAGACTCCCTTCTAGTAACTTAGAGCTTCCATGCCCTAATGGAAAGTTGTTTGCACTCGATGACAAGTTGACATCATTGGCTTTCGATCGAGTGATTTAATAGGTGTTCGACTTCAGTTGCTTTATTCACATTCCATGGATTGTGTTGTTAGTACTTTGAGAGCGACTGTCATTATTGGTGGTTCCACTCGTGCTTGTTAATGGTTCACATCATTGACCGATAATTGAGAGATTTTCTAGCATGTCTAACTTCAATAGATTTATTTACATGTTAGAATTTGTACTTCGATCAGATTATGTTGAAGCGCAAGACCGTGGGCTTAGATTACAAAATTCCAAGTTGCAAGGCGATGTGATATACATGTTTCTTTCAAATGGATGGCTCCAACCATACCACGAGTTGTCATATGTGATCCTTCTTATTATTGGATGGCTGCAACCATACCTTGGTTTCGATATGATACTCCTTACTAGATGGCTACACCCATACCTCGGATCCATTTGCATGATCATTCTTTGGATGGTTGCATCCATACCACGATTCATGTATCATTGTCAGAGTTTACAGTGATGTATATGTATATATTCTTGCTCGTAGGTTTTCCAACGATGGATTTCAGTATCCTGCATCTACTTGTAAATAATTTCACCCCTCAATCTAGTTTGGCCTTCACACTTTAGGGGGCATCTGCTACACAAAATTTTGTCACTATCATTGTACTCCCTATTCCACGATCCTGGAGGACCTCTACAGTGAACCCTACATGATTTCCCATCATGAAGAAACTCCCATTATGTCCCTCTTCATGAGCAGAACAATTCCCTTTTGCATCATTTCCCAAAAATCTTCCTTTTAACCCAGTTTACAAGACCAGCGCTAATGACCTATTCCCTCCCCGCGCTGATTTGCAGAGATTAAAACCAGAGCTAGCAATGTACATTGCAACTAAGAATTTTCTCAGTCACGTTGATCCTCTTTTGGCAAGTTTTTTAATTATGGAGTCGAAGCTTCGTAACAGAAGTCTGGTAAATGGTTAAGCTGGATGCAGCCAAGGAAGTCAGTTTGGGCTCCTTTCCTTTATTAGGATTGAACAAACGCAAGAGATAAGGCCTCTCCCATGATAAGAGGAACCATCTCCCCTCCATCCAAGCTATATAAACCCCTCCTTTTACAAGCTAAACTTGTTTCAGTGTTAGTATATTTGGAGCTTGAATAACCAACAAGATATCATAGTTTGTAGCCTTCTAGTTTATGTTTGTGGAGGGAGAATAATGTGTTTGGTTTGGTTTGAGACTAAAGGTAGGAAGCCTTAAAACTTCCACTGATGGGGCTATCCATGAGATGCTAGTGGAGGTGTGGGAACCCGGATATGTTGGAGGAGACCAACAACATCAAGGAATTGGCTGTAATCTCTTTCTAAATTTATATGAATACAACTATTGATTGATTTCCTACATTGAGTGTTATCTTACATTTGATGGCTTAATATTCCTTGACCTTTTAAGTAGGTTGAATGAAATTTGTATTCTATCATGTTTGTTGTTGTTGTTTGTTTGCTTGTTCTAGGTATTCGAATGAAGGAAACAAAGGATAATTGGAGTAACGAAGTGGGGTCATAACCAAACGGAATAATGTTCTAAGAGGTAGGCCCTGTTATTTGATTCTAGCTTAAGGAAGTTTTCCATAGATTATTTGTTTATGGCTAGACCCACTCTCTTGGGCTAGAGGAATTGTCTTTGTCCGCATAGAGAATTTACCTGCACCACATGCATAAAACTCAAAGCATATTACTCAAAGTAAACTTGAATAACATGAAGCCATGACTTGTTATAGTAGTGATAGCTATTAAATACGACTAACAAAATTATATAATATAAACCAAGAAGTCCTTAAATAACAATGACAACTTTAGATAATAAAAAACACAACAATGATTTTCTCTTAACTGAGAGCCATCGCATCTCGAATGACTGTCTCTTAATGGAATAACCATCTCAACAGTGGTTCACAACAAATGATATTCAATGCAAATGTAATTCAACGCATAAATTCCGTACTTAGGGTCATTTAAGTGACTGCATAAATTTCATACTAAAGGTCATTTAAGTGACTGCATAAATTCCAAGGACGCAGGTAAGTAGGCCTACTCTTCTTTAGTACAACGCAAAAACAGATATGACATACTCATGTGCGTTTGTTAGCTAGGATGGACAGATGCATTTTTGCAAGATGGTGTAGTTGTGAAAGGAACATTTCATAGAGCTGCTATAGAACTTGGTAGAGTACACAGCTAGAATTTAGATGAAAACATATTCATTAAATGCAAAACTGACATGCACAGAGAGGTCACAAAATTAGTGGCTCATATTTGGGTAGGGAAAGAGTACGTTTCCTTTGATACCATGTTAAACGTAGACAACATAGGAACGAACCCCTGGGCAACATTTCCTGGAACTTAGTCTTAAATACTTTTTAGAACAAGATTATCTTCAGAAGAGAAGCAAAAATGGGCCGCTTATAAATCATTAATTACATTTACTACTAGCATAGATTTGCATTAAAATATATTTTTATGACTATTTGATTCATCTTCCAAAGTCTCTTGGACTCCCTTTAACTATCCAACTTGCACACCTTAACCCTTAGCGAATTAGGTGTCCAACACCTTCTATTCAACATAATTTTCACACGATTTTATAACTATACTTATTACTAGTATTGTTTATGTTCTTAGCAAACTAAGAGAACTATGTAAATTTGAAATAAACATATACATAAACATAGTTTTTATCATCTACAAATTGTGTCTCTATACTAAAAATTCAATAAAGTAAATTGGTGCCGGTCCTCCTTAAGTAGATGCAAAAGGATTAAATATCTTAATCACTTCATTTCGTTATTATTTGCCATATTCACTGTTAAACATATTTTTTTCTTTTTTTTTATATTATTTTGATTCATGATGATGTATATTTTAAAGCATCATGTTCATCTCAAAAATATACATAGACATAATGAGGATCATCTAAAACTTTCATGTTATTGCTTGTTACTAGAATAATTGGAGATCCATCTTAACTCTAAATCTATAATACGTCGAGAGGGATCAAATCCCATAAGGTGCAAACCTTGTTTCTTAGAGTGTATAATTTGAGAAAATTTTGTATCTAAAATTATTTGATCCCCTTCGGAGCATGATAGATCCAAACTTAAGGTGGATCTACAAACAAGTAACATGTTTTAGTTATAAAGACACAACAAAATGAAATGATTAAGATATTCAATAACAAATATACCACATAGGATGAAGATATTTAAAAACACATAAATTACATAGCAATTTATGTCATTATATATTCTTCTTCTTTTCTTTTACACACACACACACACTTTTCCATCTTTTCATGTTGATCATATGGAAATCGGGGTTGAAATCAAAGATCATCTAAAACTTTGAAATTATATATTGTAGTGAAGTGAGACATTGTTGCCTTGTCTTTCCAATATTAATAGTTGCCTTGTTTAATGTATATATTTATCACTTATGGATTGTTAATTGCGAAGAAAGTGTCAATATATTTTGTCTAGTATGACCTAACTTAATAGGTACAATAGGAACAATTTGAGGGAATAATTCATCTGATGAAGCTCCCGCATAGCTATCAAATACTACTAAAATACACGTGGGATGTGCAAAAAAGGATGTTACAAGATTATAAATAATATGTTTAACTACTTTAAGGGCACCATTGACTTATCCTGCATTATTCCTTCAATTTGATGCAAGCATAACACTAGAGTTTTTGAAAACTATAATAGACCATGTTTTTTGATGGATGACTATGGTTATGTGACATATTAATATACATTTTAGCATATAAAAAAGTATATGTACAATAAAATGATTAAAAGATATTAAATTATTCTCAATCTACTCGAGAAATGTCAATACCAATCTACCTTCTTCTTTTAATATAGTGACGCAATGTGTAGATCATTAAAGTTTATGCATATGCCTTAAATGAATATCATTATTTTAAATTTGTTTAATTTCTTCTGTTGGTTAAGAAAACATAAATAATTATTCAAACTTATATTTCATGAATCACATAAAAACATGTTGAAATAATGTTATCAAAATTGGATTGTTCTTTATCATATCTAAAAAAATTTATAAAAAATAGACGAGCTTAGACAAAATCAACAAATTTGTCTATTTCTTAGATTTTATTACTTTCCACAAGTGTCAAAACTACTATGTTCGGTATGGAACCATACAATAAATATTGAGAACCATTTAAACTTAATTAAAAAATAAGTCAGTAAAATTAATTGGTCATCAATTTGGTTATAAGATTTAATCAATATCACTTTAGTAAAAAACCTATATCAAGCCTATCTTGAATGGGGTTGAACCACTTCAAAGAAAAAAATCAATCACTTTAGTAAAAAACCTATATCAAACCTATCTTGAATGGGGTTGAACCACTTCAAAGAAAAAAATCGAAACATTATTGTGAAGGGATACTTTATATAATTGTCTCATATAATTAGATTATAAAATTTAAAGTGTAAACTATATTACAATTAATTATATTTTTATTAATCTAAAACTTATTAAAACTTAATTTAAATTGATTTATGGTATTATCCTTAATATTTTATTTCATTTGGTATCTGATGTTACATTTTTAGGACATAATTTTACATATTTATTATTAGAATAATTTAAAATTATTAACACCAATTTCAATTTTAAATATTACTATATAATATTTAAAATTAATTTTAAATATTATATATCATATTAAAAATAATAGGGTGAAAAGCTTATTTTGGTCTTGAAAATAATTGTAAAACAACAAACCTTGTAATGTGGGATAAAAAGAAGTTCTTCTTTGAAACTTTAGCCACCCCTGTTATTTTATATGGCTGTGAGGTTTGGGGTTGCAGCATCTCCATAGAATCATGGAGAAAGATTGAGCAAATTCAGAAGCGTTTTATAACTTATAACCTGAAAATTAAAAGTAATACACCCTATTCTATTCTCCTTATAGAAGCAAGTATTTCCGCTATTGAGAGCCTAGCTATGATTATGTTTCTGTTGTACAAGAACAAACTCAATAACATAGACGATCATAAACTTGCTAAGCTAGCTTTAAATTCCAGCCAAAACCACTAAGGCTCAATCGGGGGTGGCATAAAAACACAAGGGCCTGGTTAAACTATTGGGAGATCAACGAGAATGATACATTGCAAATCATAAATAACATTAAAGATATTGTTACTTCTAAATTCAAAGGAAAAATGTGGTGTGAGAAAGATTTAGCGGCTAAAAGAAAATTAAGTTATTATAAGAAGGTCATCAACCCCACCCTAGAAGATCAAAAGTATCTCTCTATTTTAACTAGC
>APFE031069772.1:124058-166131 GCA_000404065.3 Pinus taeda
TATTAGAAGTAGGGATGTTATATTTAATGAGTCAGAAATGTTCAAGAGGACTGTAGGTGAGTTGGAGGTCAAGAAGGTTATTGGCAGGTTTGAAGAGCAGCAGGAAAACATACCACCAATACAAGAAAATGAACAGCAAATTCAGGAGCATGAAGAACAACAAGTGGAAAATGATGAACAACAAGAAGAGGGAATCTTGTAGGAACCTTTACAGGAGATTCAACCTGATAATGCACCACCACAATTGGTTCACAAATCTTCTAGGCCTCATAAGCCTTCACAAAGGTATCCTCCTTCAATCTATATTTTGTTGACTGATGAAGGTGAGCCTAATTGTTTTCAAGAAGCCTGTAATGTTGAGCATAATGAAGAATGGAAGAAAGCAATAGAAGAAGAAATGAACTCTTTGCTGGAAAATAAAACTTGGGAGTTGGTAAACCTCCCAAAAGGAAGAAAGGCTCTACAAAACAAATAGATTTACAGGATTAAGCATGAAAGTGACGAAAAGAAGGAGAGGTATAAAGCAAGGCTGGTGGTGAAAGGTTTTGCCCAAAAAGAAGGTATTGACTTCACTGAAATTTTCTCACCTGTTGTTAAAATGTCATCCATTAGAGTCATTCTTGGTCTAGTTTCTACTTTAGACTTAGAATGTGAACAGTTAGATGTAAAAACTGCTTTCCTTCATGGTGAATTGGAGGAACAAATTTATATGGAGCAGCCAAAAGGCTTCATAGAAAAAGGCAAAGAAGGCCTTGTTTGTAGGTTGAAGAAGAGTCTCTATGGGTTGAAACAAGCACCGCGACAATGGTACAACAAATTTGATTCATTCATGTTAGAACATGCTTTTCAGAGGTTAGAAGCTGACCATTGTGTCTATATCAAGAGGTATGATCAAGGAAAGTATATCATATTATTGTTATATGTGGATGACATGTTGATTGTTGGGCATGATAAGAATAAGATCAATAAGTTGAAGAAAGATTTGGGTAACAAATTTTTGATGAAGGATTTGGGACCAACACAACAGATATTGGGCATGCAGATTATGCATGATAGGAAAACAAAAGGTTGTGGTTGTCATAAGAAAAATATATCAAGAAGGTGCTTGACAGGTTTAATATGAAGGATGCCAAGCCAGTTGGTACAAATAATAAATAAAATAAAATAAAAGTTGGGCCACCCATGGGTGGGGTTGGTTGTGGGTGCGAGCGCGAGCGGGGAGGCGGGTTGCGTGTAGTTGCCTCCCCACCCACACTTGGGGCCAACCCCACCCATGGGTATCCCAAATTTATTTATTATTATGTTATTTATCTTTTTTTTCAATTTTTTTCTAAAATTTTTTTTCCCCAAAATTGTTTATTTTGATTTTTTTTATTCATTTTTTAATCTTTAATTTTTAATTGTTTTTAATTTAAATTTATTATTATTTTGTTTTTATTTTTGTTTTCATTAATTTTTTAATCAGCCTTAGCCCAGATAGAATTTCATAATAGATTACAAATTGAAACAATGTGTCTCACAGAAGCAACAATGTTGGGGAAATTAACCGAGAATAAAGGAAGACTAACCCACATAAAGGTGAGCTCCACTGATCATAAGTACGACATACTTAGTAAAACCTCAAGTCTAAAAGGAACGAGAATATTCATAAACGAAGATCTCATTCCAAAAGATCAAGCAAAATTAAGAAAGGAGGTTCAAAAGGTAAAAGAAGCTAGAAAGGAAGGAAAATGGGCAATAATTAGAAATAGAAAAGCCTTTATTCGAGATAAAAACCAAAAAGATAGTAATCAATAGCAATTAAACATGCTCCGGATCCTTTCTTGGAACTATCAGGGCTTCCCATGGAACAAAGACCCCAAGCTAAGTTGGATTTCAAATGATGTTGATATTATTTTGCTTGTTGAAACTTGGGAGCACGAAGAATCTAAGGTCCCTAACATAGATGGCTTTACGCTATGGTCTACCTAGAATAAGTGATCCTCCCGTAGAGGCATTGGGGGAATAACTTGTTACATTAAGAAGAACGTCTCCCCCCATGCTAGGATTTATAAAAGCGACCCTCACAACCAATATAGTTGGATAGAGATCAGTGACATTAATAATAAAAAGTCCTACATAGAAATATGTTATTTTCCCCCCATTGGTTCTAACTTCTATAGGAAGAATAATCTAGATAAAGCTAACCGTTACAATGGTTTAGAGAAAGATATTTCTAGCCTAAGGAATGACGGTAATATCCTTTTAATAGGTGACTTTAATGCTCGAACTTCAAACAACCAAGCTATTATTCTAAGCAACCATTCCAACCCTAATCCTCTTTGGTTAGATGAAGACCCTACTCTGGTTAGTAGGTACAAAAAGAGCTCTGAAGACCTCGGGGAAAATTTGTTTGGGTCGGAGCTAGTCAAGCTCTGTAGTGCTCAGGATCTCATAATTTGCAACGGTCTAAAAAAGTGGCCCAATTATAGTAAGATGACCTGCATCCATGGACTTGGTAGCAGTGTGGTAGACTACGTTATTTCCGATTTCCCATTATACAACAAAATAATAAATTTTGACATCTTAAATGACAACGAACCTGACTCTGATCATATGCCTTTACTTATAACTCTCAATTTTGTCATGCACAGAGTTCCCACAGAAAATAATACTTACAGCCAAAAGAACTTAATATTTGATAGAAATAAAAACGATCTCTTTCTAAATGAATTAAAAACTAATTTTCTTCCTTTATCTAGTATAGACAACATAGAAGACATCTATCATAATTTTACTACAACCCTCTCATATTCTATTAACAAGTTCTCAATTGAAGTTTCAAATAATAAAAGAAATAGCAAAACCAATCCATGGTATGACAAAGATTGTAAAAGTGCGAGGAGAGCAATTAAGGAAGTGTTGATGAATCTTTAAAATGGACAAGATAAAAATATACAAAGCCCTAAAAAAAGGAAAAGAGGCATTACATTGTCAAAGACAGGAGAATCTCTTACACCTCTCTAAGGTAGCTCCTAAGAAATTTTGGAGGCAGATTCTGACTAGGAAGACTAAAGATAATAATAAAATTTCTCTTCACGATTGGAATTCCTATCTTAAAAAGTTTTATGAATCTCCAATTGTCATGGATAATTTAGAAACCCTGCTCACAACCAAAGAAGTTTTCTCTTTAGAAGACATTAATTTTGGGGTTAATCGCCTCGTTAGTGGGAAAGCTAAGGACATTGAAGGTTACCAGGTGGAAATCTTAAAAATTGGAGGTCATGTCCTCATCCCCCACATCCACAATCTTTTCAATCAAGCAGTCAAGCAAGGGTTCCCTAAACCTTGAATTGAGAGCCTCATTATCCCTATTTTTAAAAGTGGGGATACAAATAACCCCTCTAATTATCGGACAATTATGATCAGCCCACTCTTAGCCAAGTTATATGGTAGTATTTTGGAAAAGAAGTTAAGCATATGGCTTGAAAGTGAAGGTAAGCAGGTTAAAGGCCAAGCAGGTTTCAGAAGGCATCACTCAACAACAGACCACCTCGTTACGCTTAGGATCATTGTGGAGGAATGTCGTAATGATAAATCCAATTTATTTTTTGATTTGTTGACTTTAGAAAGGCTTTCTATACGATTCCTAAATACAACCTTTGGAATAGATTATAAGAGCTAAAGGTTCCTCTCGAGTTGAGAGCTGCCGCTGTAAGGTTATACAAGAATGTAATTGCCAAGCTAAAGAGCAATGAGGGGTGGTAGAAATATATTAACTGTAACATCGGAGTTAAACAAGGTTGCCCCTTCTCCCTTGCCCTATTTGGCATTTACATCGATAAAATCGAAGGCTATTTAGAGGAAGCGGGATGTGATGGCACGATCTTAACTAGGATAGTTGTCATCCTTCTTCTCTATGCTGACGATATCATTCTTTTCGCAAGGTGCCCATCTGATCTTGATAAGCAACTCAGGCTTCTTAAAGATTTATGCTCTACCATGGGTATGACTATTAGCACTGACAAAACAAAAGTTATGATTATCAAATCCAAGAAGGACACTTACACTAATTTTATGTATGACAATAATAACTTGGAGGAACTGTATTCTTACAAGTACCTAGGAATTGATATCCATCACAAGCTCAACTAGAACCATAACATTGAGAAAATGATTAATGGGGGGTGGAAAGCTTATTTTGGTCTTAAAAATAATTGTAAAACAACAAACCTCGTAATGTAGCATAAAAAGAAGTTTCTCTTTGAAACTTTAGTCACTCCTGTTATCTTATATGGCTGTGAGGTTTGGGGTTGCAGCATCTCCAGAGAATCATGGAGAAAGATTGAGCAAATTCAGAAGCGTTTTATAACTTATAACCTAAAAATTAAAAGTAAACACCCTATCCTATTCTCCTTATAGAAGCATGTATTTCTTCTATTGAGAGCCTAGCTATGATTAGGTTTCTGTTGTACAAGAACAAACTCAATAGCATAGACGATCATAGACTTCCTAAGCTAGCTTTAAATTCCAGCCAAAACAACCTAAGGCTCAATCGAGGGTGGCATAAAGACACAAGGGCCTGGTTAAACTATTGGGAGATCAACCAGAATGATGCATTGCAAAACATAAATAACATTAAAGATATTGTTACTTCTAAGTTCAAAGAAAAAATGTGGTGTGAGAAAGATTTAGCGGCTAAAGGAAAATTAAGTTATTATAAGAAGGTCATCAACCCAACCCTAGAAGATCAAAAGTATCTCTCTATTTTAACTAGCTCAAAGAAGAAAATTAATATAGCAAAGATTAGAACGAATTCTCATGAGCTCCATAGTGAAACAAGTCGTTGGGCAGTTCTTAAAACGCCATAGATGGAAAGGATCTGCCATATATGTGAGATTAGGAACATCGAGGACGAAAACCACTTCCTCTTAGAGTGCCCCCCGTACAACCACATTAGATCTCAGTTTCACAATCTTTGTTACAGTACTGACATTCCTAGCCTTTTACAATGTCAAAATTATAGTGAGCTTGGGAGACTTCTCTCCAAACTTTTTGAGCATAGGAATAAAATCTTAAATCAAAATAAATAGTTTGTTTCTTTAGGTCCGATAGACCAATGTTTGGTCTCGGTGGACGTTAACTACCACCACAACCATCATCATATAATATGTTATTTCTGAAGTCCAATTTAATAACATAACAAATGACGAAAATAAAGAATAAAAAAATAAATGCATAAATGTAGCCATTTCCCCGAAAAAAACACAATAAATGTAACATTTTAAAATCAACCAACGATATGGTTCACCTGAACCATAAAACTCGAGGACAGAGATTACGATTCCGTGTTCTTAACGTAAAAGTTTACATGGAAGCTAATGGTCGTGAAACAATCTCGTGCTTCCATATAAAAGAGCCAAGAAAGGTTAAAGTCAAACGGTATGCATATAAAAGAGCCCAGAAAGATTAAAGTCAAACGGATTATTTAAAAATAAAACTAGTTGGAAATCAATAATCTCGAAATTTACTGTACAGGTCATTTTCTCTGGTTGAATTTTTCAACACTACATCGAAGGCCGACCTCCTTTGTTAAAATCTTTCGGCGTGATTCATTGTTTACGGTGTGAAATAATTCGTGAGGATGTGTTTTGTTGAAAGTTTTTGGGAAAATTAAGGAAAAGTTTTATTTAATTTATTAATATGGTTATTTTTAAGTTGATTGTAGATTTTTTTAATATTTGGGAATCTGATGGACATAGATGTGGTCAATTTTTTGACCACGCTTAAATCTGTCAAAATTTTTAAATATTCAGGGAATCTGCAATGGACTTAAACTCATAAATAATATATATAAAATCTTTTAGAGACTAACATCACAGAGATAGGGTTTTTCCATGTGGAAGCTTCCCACCGGAACAGAGTAACAGAGAAACTTTAATTCCAAGTAGATGACATGTAGACAACGGGAAGTTTTTGGCTGCTTCCTTGTTTAAAAAAAATAATTGGGGATGAAATTTAGTTTTTATTATTATTATTATTGCGGCGTTGGATTAGTTGAAGTAGATATTTTTAAATTAAAAAGACAAATTAATAAGTTTTTTTTAGATATTATTTGTAAATTGAATGTTCTAAATTATATTTTAAATTTGAAAATCAATTAGTTATGTAAAATTTTAAAAAATAGTAATATTTTTGTCTTATTTTTATTATAATTAAATTATACTTTTTCAAAATTAAACTACTTATATTTGAATCTAAAATTGTAATAATAAAAAATTAAGAATTAAGTAACCCATGCTTTTAACCACTAAGCTCATTCAAGTTGTAGTTGATATGTCCCGATAAACTTATATCAATCACATGCACAACCAAATTATTAAATATCATTAATATAAAAAATTATAAATTGTGCTCCGGTGTGAAACTAGTGATTTGCAAGTCAGGGATGGGCGCTTAGCGAGCTGTATTAAAAATTTATAAAATTATATCATTATATTATAAATACGATAATAATTCTAACAATAATAACAAATTATAGTATTATTATTATATGATAATAAATTATAATATTATGTATTATCAATAATATCATAATTTTTAACTAAAAACAATTTTGGAAGAATCACATGCGATTTAGGCCGATGCATTTCGAACCAACCAGTGTGGCTCATCATGAGGACAAGATGAAAATCATTATAATATGTAAGTTAAATATGAGTCAAGACGTTTTACGGCTATAGGGAAAAAACAACTAAAAAATGGCTATATTTGACTGAAAGGAAACATGACAAAATATTTATCTTTTTATTATTAATTAATGACTAATGTGTGCAATTGAATTTGGAATTAGAGATTACCGGATATTATTATTTTTGTCTTCTTCTATCTTTCTTCCTCTTATATTCTTTTATCCTTTATATAAAATAAAACACACACACAAAATCTATGATATATATATATTATTTATATTATATTATATAGTCTTGTTTTTCTTTCCAATCAAATATAACTGTGTTCGAGTCATTTTTCCCTATAGCCGTTATAAGGTCTTGACTTCATATTTAACTTACCGCTATGATTTGATTTTTCATCTTGTCGTGATGATGAGCCACACTGGTTGGTTCGAAACACATTGACCTAAATCTACCAATGCGATTTCTTCCTAAATTGTTTTTAGTTCAAAGTATAAATCACAGAAGCTTAAATTTCAATATCATATTTGTTAATAGACCCAACACATTATAAACCTCAAGAATTAATGTTAAACACAGAAGATTAATATTTTAAATCCAAGAGATTATTATTATAAACCCAAGGGACTAATATTGAAAACCCAAGCTATTAATATTGAGAACCTAAAACATTAATATTTTAAATCATTTGAGATCAATATTATAAACGTAAGTGATTATTAATATTATAAACCCAAGCGATTTCTATTAAACCATTGGATTAATATTATAAAACCTATCAACAATATTATACCTTTAGAATATGAACCCTTAAATTAATAAACCCAAGGGATTGATATTATAAATCCAAGGAACTAATAAACCCAATGGTCTAATATTAAAAGCCCACGAGAATAATATTAAACCCAAGGGAATAATATTATAAACCCAAGGTATATAAGCCTTAAGATAAATATTTTAAACCATAAAATAAGCATGGTTGACCATGGTTCATTTTCATATTGAGACAATATTTGTCACAATGCAATGTTGGACCATGATTTATTTTCATATTGAGACAATCTTTGTCACAATATGTCCTTAGAGCATGGTTGACCATGGTTTACAATGGCAGAACATGGTTGAACATGGCTGATTTTCATATTGAGACAATCTTTGTCACAATGTGATGTTTGACCGTGGTCGACCATGATTGACCATGTTTATAAACCCAAGCATTAATATTATAAACCCTATGAATAATATTATACCATAAGAATATGAACCCTCATATTAATAAACCCAAAGCATTGATATTTTAAAGCTAAGGAAATAAGAAAACCAGGGGGTAATACTAAAACTCCAAGGGATTATAAACCCAAGGGGATAATATTAAACACAAGGGATTAATATTATGAACCCAAAGTATAGAAACCTTAAGATAAATATTATAAACCCTAGAATAAGCATGGTTTAACATGGTTTACCATGGTTTATTTTCTTATTGAGACAATCATTGTCATAATGTGACATTCAGCCATAGTTGACTATGCTTGATTTTCATATTGAGACAATCATTGTCTCAATGTGACATTGGACCATTGTTGATCATGATTATAAACTGAAGGAATATTAAATCATAGCATTAACATTATAAACCCTATGAATAATATTATACCCTAGGATGGATCCTTAGATGAATAAACCCAAGGGATTGACATTATAAAGCCATGTGAATAATAAACCCAAGGGGTTAATACTAAAATCCTAAGGGATTATAAACCCAAGGAAATAATATTAAACCCAAGAGATTAATACTATAAGCCTAAGGTATATAAACCATGAAATAAGCATGTTTGACTATGGCTTACCATGGTTAAGTTTCACATTGAGACAACGTTTGTAAGAGTGTGACATTGGACCATGGTTGTCTATGATTGACCATGGTTAACAATGGTTGACAATGCTTTACCATGGTTTATTTTCATATTGAGACAATCTTTGTCACAATGTGACCATGGTCCATTGTTGACCATGATTGACTTTCATATCAAGACAATATTTACCATAATGCGACATGGGAAGATGGTTGATTTTAATATTGAGAAAGTCTTTGTCATAGTGTGACATTAGACCATGGTTTCCATGGATAACCATAATTATAAACCCAAAGGATTTATATTTAACCTAAGAACTGATATTTTAAACCTTATGAATAATATTATACATAAGGAATACTAACCCTTAGATTAATAAACCCAAGGGATTGATATTATAAACCCAATGGACTAATACTAAAAAACCGAGGGATTATAAACCCAAGGGAATAATATTATACATAAGGAATACTAACCCTTAGATTAATAAACCCAAGGGATTGATATTATAAACCCAATGGACTAATACTAAAAAACCGAGGGATTATAAACCCAAGGGAATAATATTGAACCCAGGGGACTAATATGAGAAACCCGAGGTATATAAACCCTAAGATAAACATTATAAACCATAAACCATACATGGTTTACCATTGTTGTTTTTCATATTGAGACAATCTTTGTCACGATGTGAAGTTGGACCATGATTGACCATGGATGATTATCATTATAAACCGAAGAGATTCACATCAAACCTAACAATCATTATTATACATCCTCTCAATAATATTATACCCTAGGAAAATGAAATCTTAAATTAATAAACCCAAGTAATTGATATTATAAACCCAAGGGGTTAATGCTAAAATCTTAAGGGATTATAAACTAAAGGGAATAATATTTAACCCAAGGTATTAATATTATAAACGCAAGGTATATACACCCTAAGATAAATATTATAAACTCAAGGGAGTAATATTAAAGGAAGAGTGAAAGGGAAGATTAACTGCATTTTTCATGATAATTGTAAATTGGAGCCACATTGCATAAGAGGATAATATTGTAGCTATAGAAATAGAAATGAAAATAGAAATAAAAATTGATATATGAATAAAAATTGAAAAATAAAGTGAAATTGACATGTACACTAAAATTAATGCACTGACTTTAATTTGGATGAATCGATATATTCTGAAGAATTACAAATGGCACACACACACACACACACACATATACAAACCATGTTTTGAAGGCTAAATTGTGACAAAACGAATTTGAATCAGAGAAGTGTCACTATCTTATAAACATAATCTACCAACGCGATTCATTGGGCTACATATTCTAACCACACTATAATAGACACTTGCCAAGAGAGTGAAAATGAAGATGACCACCATTTTTAATCACAGTCATTTCAAATTCCATGAATACTTGTTAGTTTATTACTACTTGGAAATATTGTTTTTTCTCTTATATAATTAAAGAAGTAGACATAAACGTGAAACTCAATAAATATTTCCAATTCTAATAAATCTTGATTTCCGTGTACATTTTATATCGTTTTTAAATAAATGCAACTAAAAATGGATATGCAGATGGAAATTAATGCATTTTAATTTGAACATAAATTCAACTAGAAATAAAAATTAACATTGAGTAGAAATTGACATTAAAGTATAAATAGGAATAGAACTTGAAATTGAAATTGGAGTTGACATTTACACTAATAGCATCACATTTATTTTAACATGCATTTTTCATCATCTTTATATCAATGCATATATAATGTTAGATTGTTAAAATTCGCAACTAGGGCCAAACTCCATGTGGGTCATCTTATTAATGCAAGATGATACTTTTCTTGGATCCCTCTAATAGAGAGGTGTAGGATTGATCCAAAGATCATATGATTCTGATAAGTATTCATGGAGATATGGAGTTATTTGTGTTATGGGGCAATTCATCAAGGTTGGCCAGCAACTAAATAAACCCCACTTGTGCTCAACGTCTTAGTATAAATAGAGGTGGCCTTCAAGTCATTTCAACACACTTGGGATCTCTTCCTCTCTACCTTTATTTGGGTTGTAGTAGGAGGAGAGATCCTAAGGGATAATGATGCCCTGATCCAAAGGGCAGAAGATCGAACTGCCGGGAAAAGTCAGAACTTCCGGGAAAAGCCAGAACTTCCAGGAAAATCCGGAACTTTCGAAACTTCTGGGAACTGCTGGAATTGTCAGAACTGTCAGAATTGTCAGAACTGCCAGAACTTTTGGAAATAGCCAGAACTGTCGAAACTGTCGGGAATAGCCGAAACTGTTGGAACTACCAGAACTACTGAAACTATCGGAACTGCTGGGAATAGTCGGAATTGCCGAAACTACCGGAACTGCTGGGAATAGTAGGAACTGTCAAGAAAAGTTGGAACTACTGGACATGTCAGGAATAGACGAAACTGCCGAGAATGGCCAGAATTGCCAAAACTACCGGAACTACCGGAAACTACAGGAATAGGCGGGAAAGCTGATGCTGAGGGCGGAAGCCAAAACTTCCAGGAACTACAAGAATTGTCAGAACTACCGAAATTCCTAGAACTATCAGAATTGTCGAAATTGTCGAAATTTCTAGAACTACAAGAAATGCCAGTAACAGCCAAAATTGTCAGAATAGTCGAAATTTCTGGAACTGCCAAAACTACCAGGAATAGCTAGAATTGTCGGAACTACTGGGAACTGTCGAACAGCGAGAGCATCTGTCTCCGAAGGAGAGCAGGATGCAAGGGAAAACTAACTAGCATTGGGATAGTTGTATGGTACTTAGCAACAAATACACCAAGCATGCAATATTACAGCTAGCATGCAAGGGACAAGTAGCATGCAACAGCAAGCATGCTAAGGACAACGAGCATGCTAGGGACAACAAGAAAGCAAGGTGTAGCCAACACATAGGTCAATATGGCAACATGGTGCAGCAATGGCACATAATGCAGTACAATGATGGGTACAGTCATGATTGATGACGCGTGATGAGATGCAACATAGTGATGATGGGTGCAGCATGGTACAACATGGTTAGGTGTAGCATGATGACAAAATGCAATGCAATGATAGGTGAAGGAGTCAGCTTGGAGAATCATTTGAAGCCGCATTTCTTCAACTGATCTCATGCTTCATCTTCTTAGGGATGATCTATGTTCTTATCTAGATAAGTCAAAGTATTGACTTCTGTTGTAAATGTACTATCTCTCTCTCTCTCTCTCTCTCTCTCTCTCTCTCTCTACTGAGCTATTGAAGAACATATAAGAATAATTGATCAAGGGTTCCCCACATTGGAGTTTTTCCTTGGCTAGCGCCACACCTTGTGTTCTCTTGTCTTGGCTTGTCTTCTACAATTTATGTTTAGGTTCTATTTGTAGTTTACTTTAATGGGGATGTGATTGCTAATTTTGGAAATATATTGAGCTTATTGTGAAAATTGAAATAAATTTCTCTAAGCATAGAACATACCTAAAATTTAACAGAGATGTACATTGAAATAAGTGTGCTAGAAATGGAAATTGACGTCGAAATTGAAATTGAAATTGACATTAAATATAGATAGAAATTTGGTATACACCTTAATCATTCAGGATTATATGGTGAAGAGTAATTGTTTTAAATAAGGTAATGAATGGTTAGTAGGGAATGCTAACAACCCACATAGTTGGAGAATTATTTCTCCTTGTAATAAATTTGCATCTCCCAATAGTGAATGACATTGGATCTTTTTTCACAATCCTCAGTTTGACATAATATCATAGATGAGTGCTACTCTACTCTCCTCCTACTTCTTCCATCATACAATTGAATCTTTTTGAATGTCACGATGGTCTGAAAACTTGTTGCAACACTTGGAATTTTTTTTATGTGCATAGCACACCTCCTATTATTATTTTGCATTTCATAATTGCAGTGAGAATGATTGAGACTTGAAATAATATGACAAAAGTTTCTATCAACCTACAGAGAGAATGGGTTAAGAATCTTATCATGTTGACTTATGACTATGGTGAAAGGTTTTGATAGAATAGGGAGCCGACAATGCGACAAAAATTTTGCAAGGAGACTTTATTTCCACCTAAAGTGATTCAAAGTTTTCTTCATGCCCACTTACATTTTTTATCAATGTGTGATTTGATATATTCATGGAAGTGCACATAGAGCATAGTTAGATGAAGCTTAAAGCCTATCCTTGAATTGATTCATCTAACGGACGTTGTTCGTCAAGTTACCATTCAACAAGCACATATTGTTGAAGCATACCCTGAGTAACAATTAACATTCATTGATCATCGCCATTAAAATAATGTTACAAAAGGAAACAATGTTACACAAGAAGCATCACTTTTTCTTCAATCACAGAAATATTCGATGACTACTCTGCAATAAATTCATTGCATTGGATCTAAAGAAAAGTACATCGACAAGTAAGAGATATTTTTTGTTCCTTCATTGTAAAGTACATGCCTATGAAGTAGCTCTAAATTATTTGTTTTTTATTTTTTTAAATTCATTTGCATATGTTTGCTAAATAAACTATTCATATAAGAATGATGTTGGATGTTTGTGTGTGTCTTCTATTGCAGGCACGCACAACAAAATAACCTAGTTGTGACTAATTTCAAGCAAAGTTGTTACCTACAACTCCATACTAGTTTGAGAATGGATAATTTTTTTTCATATGCGTTCCATGTTGTTAAAAATACCAACAAGAAATTCCAATTTAATTTTTCCTTGAATTAAATTATGACTAAAAATTGTAATTCTATTCTCGTAGCAACTTGTAATAGTTAATTAAGTTAAATTGGCTTAATTGACTTAGGAAATTTGAGATGGAAGTCTATCTAGAGTCATGTAGAGTGATCCATCAATTTTAGGCATCCAAATTGAGTTCCTTTGAGTTGTAATTAGATAGCTCAGTCTAACTGAGTTATAGTCAATTAAACTACTTCTCACTGTTGGAGGAACTAGCGGATGTCTAGTAGCAGAGTAAAGCAACAATGCATCCCCAGTACCATACAAACTAACTCAAGATTCACTGATAAATAACTCATGCATGTAAGTTTAGAGGAAGAAACAGTTGACGTTAGAGTTTAGGGATAGTGTACTATCATTTGTATGATTTTCTAATTTGTACAGATGGTGCATGCAATTAGTTGAGGACCTATGGTTGGATTGCATAACTATGGAAGAGGGATTTCCCAATTAAATATGGTCTAAGTCTCTCAAAGAATTATGCAAGGAAGTAGGGGCTTGTTACATAGTAGAATTGGATAAGTGTTGGCTTGAGCACTCTTGTGAGGCATAGAGATAGATTATACTTGTGCAAGAATTGTTTAGGAGGAACACACATTGTATATTCTTCTCAGATCTTCTGATTAATGCAATGTAGATAGTCAGGGTTTTTAGTAGTTCTTTTCCCCATAGAAAGATGTTGTTACGTAGGATTGATATTCTTCCTCTTTCTTCTTATTGTTTTCATTGATAATTTTTGGTTTACGCTAAGAAGAGTAGAGTAGATTCTTGTCTTATGTTTTACAAAATCACATAAGTTGTTGAATTTTTAGAAAAAATTGCATGCTATCGGAGTTGAAGACAATATAGAAGAGGATATTTTGAGAGTGTTGTGCAGGTGAAAATCAAATTTCTAGTTCATACTTCAGAGTCAACAATATGTCTTTATACGGTTTGAGACTTGAGTATGAATTGGAAGGCATCTCAAATTACATGGCCTGGATGAACGTGATGGCAGCAGTTTTGGAGGACAATGTCCTCAAGGAATTAATTAATCAAGACATTCCTAAGCCTCTAGCATTGGATACTAAGAATCTGGCTAAATGGATAAAGTGTGTTGCAAAGGCGAGGACAATTATCCTTGAGGTAGTTCAAGATCACATTGTCTCAAGTCTCCATGGGAAGGAAAATCCATACTCAATGTGGAATGCATTGAAATACCTGTTTCATAATAAGAGTGACTATAGGAAGTTGGCACTGAAGGACAAACATAGAAAAATCAAGATGGAGAAGGGTGACTCAATTCTGAAATAGTTGACCAAGTTCACTCATTGTCTTGATGATCTTAGAAGTTTCGGGGTTATCATTGTTGAGGATGATATGGTGATCATAGCTCTTCTATGACTTCCCAAGAGTTGGTACAGTTATTAGGGCTCTGTTATGGGAGGGAGAAGCTACCAGATTGGGAAAAGTTGTGGTCAGATTTGGTACAAGAAGAGATTTGGAGGAACACCAAGGAAAGATCATCATAAAAGAATGATGATGAGGAAAATTATGCCTTAGCAGGTAAGCCAAATAAAAGGAAGGAGAAGGCATCCCATTCCAAATTAGATTCTGGTCAAGGAGACAAGAATAAGGATATGTTGAAAGTCGAGTGCTTTGATTGTCACAAGTTGGGATATTTTGCTACAAATTTTCTGCTCAAGAAGTCCAAGAAGAAGCCCTCAGGAGGAGCAGTACGTGAGGCTCTTGCCTCACAATTCAAACTGCACTATACCATCATCATATGTATGGTGTCATCGATGATGGGTAGTGTATGGTACCTAGATAGTGGAGTTTCTTTCTGCATGACTAGTAACAAGGAGCTCTTGAGTAACTTGGAGGAGAAGGATCTTCAGATGCATATAAATGTGGGTGATGATGGGATGTATAATTCTACTTGGCTTCATATAGTTAAATTTTGGAGGGAGTTGGGTGCTCCCCTCACTTGACGAGATGTTATGTATGTTCCTGGTTTGAAGAAGAACTTGGTATTTGTTTCCATATTGGAGGATAGAGGCTATAATGTGATATTTAGTAAGGGAAAGTCGTTCCTTTGTCCCATAGCCATGGGACATGTAAAGAAGATAGGGGTTTAGGTAAAGAATCTCTACAAGTTAGAGGTAGAATATTGTGTTGCCTTGATAATGAAAGCAGAGAAAGTGTAGAGTCGAGACATTGGTGCATTATGGAATAGGTGGTTGGGTCACTTGCATCACGATTCTTTGAAAATCATGCAATAAGTTTCTACATGTCTTCCCAAAGGTACATTAGAGAAGGTTGACAGATGAAAAGGGTGTACTTTGGAAAAATACACCAAAGCTTCCTTTCATGACAAACACAGTTGAGCACAGGTGATCCTCAATCGAGTCCATTCAGATGTGTGTGGATTGCTCTCACCATCATCCAAAAACAAGCACAGGTATTATGTTATATTTGTTGATGATTTTTCTATTAAATGCTGGATTTTATTCATACATAAGAAAGATCGAACTTTTGCAAAGTTTTCTAAATTTAAAGCAGTGGCCGAGAAAGATATTGATAGGAAGGTTAAATTTCTTAGGATCGATAATGGTGCAGAGTATGTATCGAATTAGTTTAAAAACGTCTATGTGGAAGAAGGAATTTGACAAGAGTTGACAACATATCATAACCCACAACAAAATGGGGTGGTTGAAAGGTAGAATAGAAGCATTGTACGAGCAACATAGATGATGTTGTATGATCAGGGCTTACTACTACACTTGTGGGTTGAGGCATGCAACAAAGTTGTTTATTTGGATAATAGAAACCCTCATCGATTTCTTAGGATGAGTACACAGGAGGAGGCTTTCTTAGGGAAGAGACGAGATGTGGGTCACTTCAAGAATTTTGGATCTTCGGTATATTTCCATGTGATGAAAGACACATGCAAGAAGCCTAAGATGCCATCAAACTTGGGGATATTTGTGGGGTACACTAATAAACCTCACAACTATTGGGTGCACCTGCTAACCAACATGATGAAAGTGGTTTGTAGGGATGTAAACTTTAATGAAGAGAAGGGCATGAGATGTTCCTTTGAGAGGCAACTTCACCTACATGTAGTTGAGGAACTTTTATCTCCTAAGGAGGAACCTCACATTGATGTGGAGTAGCCACATGCAGAGGATCTAGGAGTGGAGACACCCACTCAGGCAGAGTCTTCTGCAGATGGGAGAAAGAACATCAGAGAGGCTGACATGTTATTTCATGACTTGAGAGAGAATGTGGGAGCACCCACATTACAGCGCTGGTAGAGGATACCACTAGAGAGGTACACTAGATACATGGCTCTTATCAACAGATGTGTCGAGACAACTCCATATTCATTTGAGGAGGTAATGCAACAACCAGTTTGGGTTGATTCCATGTTGAGGAGTATGAGTCCATTGTCAGGAACAATGTTTGGGATATAGTCCCAAGACCACTAGACAAGTTAGTGGTGAGTTCCCAATGTCTTTACAAGGTAAAGCATGCAGTGGGTGGTAGTGTGGAGAAATAAAAGACCAGGTCTGTGGCTTGAGGATTTTATCAGGTAGAGGGGATTGATTATGATGAGGCCTTTTCTTATGTTGCAAGGTACTCATCAATCAGATCCATTTTGGCATTTTCATCACAAATGGGATGAAAGATACATCAGATGGATGTAAAGACATCGTTCCTTAATGGCATGATTGAGGACGATGTCTATATTGAGTAGCCTGAAGGTTATGAGACCTTTGACTAAGAGTCACATGTGTGTCGACTCAAACAAGAATTTTATGGGCTAAAGAAAGAAACCCATGCTTGGTACACCAGGACCAATAGCTACTTCACCCAGTTGGGATTCACTGAAAGTGAAGTAGATGCAAACCTTTACCATATTGTGGTTGAGGGTAAATTATTGATTATTGTTTTATATGCTGATGATTTGATTTTGATCTATCATGAGAATTTGATCAAGTATTGAAAAGGGGATCTTGCAAGAGAGATCGAAATGAAGTACTCCAGGCTCATGCACTACTTTCTAGGCAAGGAATAATGGGAAGGTGATAAGGAATTTTTTGTCTCTCAGGGAAAGTATGCCAATGAGATACTAAAATGGTTCCACATGGAGAGCATTAAACCCATGGAGACTCCTCTAGTAGGTAACTAGAGGAAGGAGGATGCTACTTCTGATGAATTAGTGGAAGCTACCATTTATAGGAAGCTTGTGGGTTCACTCATGTATTTGGTGAACACACAACCAAACATATGTTCTGCAGTTAACTAGCTTATTCAAGTGATGGTTAAGCCAACCAAGTTGTATTACAAGGTAGCCAAAATGTGTTGAAATACCTCAGAGGCACTACTCAGTGTGGTTGGTGGTACAGATAGATAGAGGCAGTGAAGCTTCAAGGCTTCACTAATTCGGATTGGGTAGGGAGTCCATCCGAAAGGAAGATCACATCAGGAGGGATCTTTAGTAATAGGTCAGCAGTTGTTTCTTGGTATAGCAGGAAACACAGATCATTTCCACTCTGTTTAGTGAAGGTAGAGTACATCACTTCTTGTCAAGCCACTTGTGAGGTTATCTGGATCAAGAAGATTTTGGTTGGTTTGTTTAGTCATTAGATGGATCTAACTGTAATTTACTGTGACAATCAAAGTTGTATCAATCTATCTGAACATCCATTTTCTCATGATTGTCCAATAATATTGATATCTCGTATCGTCATCTTCGAGATTGTGTGTAGAGGCAGGTTATGTTGTTGGAGTACATTCTCACAGAGGAGCAGGACGAAAATATCTCAACAAATGGATTGTTAAGATGCAAATTAGAGTTTCATAGAGATAGGATCAGGGTAGTTGATAATCACTTTCTTATTGAGAGGGATTCTTAAAAATGACAACAAGAAATTCCAATTTAATTTGACCTTGAATTAAATTATGAATTAAAATTGTAATTCTATTCTCATAGAAACTTGTAGTAGTTAATTAAGTTAAACTGACTTAATTGACTTAGGAAATTTGAGTTGGAAGTCTATCTAGAGTCATGTAGAGTGGTCCCTAAATTTTGGGGTCTAGATTGAGTTATTTTGAGTTGTAATTAGATAACTCAATCTAACTGATTTTAGTCGGTTAGACTAGTTCTAACTATTGGAGGAACTAGTAAATGTCTACTAGTGGAGTAGTGCATCAATGCATCCCCAATACCACACCAACTAACTAAATATTCACTCATAAATAAGTCATACATGTTAGTTCATAGGAAGACCCAGTTGACATTAGAGTTTGGGGAAAATGTACCATGTATGATTTTCTGAATTGTACAGATCGTGGATGCAATCATTTGAGAACCTATGGTTGGATTGCATAGTTATGGAAGTTCTCAATTAAATATGGACTAATTTTGATATTAAAATCACTCATGAGTGACCTCAATTAATTAATTAATTAATGAAGGTATTACAGACTTGTGTGTTGGTGTCTGTCTATGTTATTTTAGGCAATGGATCGATCAGATTGCAAAATACACAAACACTGGAAGAATGGAAAACAGTAAGAGAAACATAGTAAGCAAATGCAAGAACACAACATATTTAATAAGGAGTTCACCCTATTCTCTAGGGCTATGTCTCCGGTCCAACTTTCAGTGGTGGCCTTCATTTATTGTGTCTTTAAAGCATAGATTTACAATGAGGAGCTCAACTTGACTCTCCTGAAATAGAGGATGCTTAGTAGGGTGGTTCTTAGATTCCCCAAGCCACCAAAGTGCACAGACTTTTTTCCTTTACAGATCTTGACCTCTCTGGTCTTTAATGGGATGAGTCCAATGGTGCTCAATTCCCGACAGATATCCTCACAGGGATTGCTTGAACCTCTCAAGTCTTGTTCTGTCTCTTTGATGCTAGCTTGGGTCAGCTCGGCTCTGTTTTCTCTGCTTCTTGCTTCACTGTCTTTTCTTCGCTCTCGCTCTCTCTGTCTTCATGTTCTGTTCTCTGTATGTTCATGGCTTAAAGCCAATCTATCCTTGACTGTTCACTTCCTCTTCTGCCCCTTCAAATCACCTACTGCTATTCATTTGGAGTTCCCTGCCTCTACGTCATCGCCAACATCTCACATGGAGGTGGCCACTTGTCCTCTCACAAACTGTGCCAGCTCTTCCTCGACGGTTTGGTATTTTAGTTACACTATGGATTGATTCATCTACCAACTCACCGATCAAATCAGACTTAAAAAATTTGTATGTCGCTGCTTAAATCCCCTATCAAATCTGGTCTTCCCATCAGGCACAATCTCTGCTATCAGATCCGGGGTCCCTAGATCCTACGGTGTTCGCTCATTTCATGCAGTTGACTTGCTCGACCGTTAGTGCGCGATGAGAGGCAGTTTTCTCTCTCATCCGTCGGAAATGCATCATGCGCTGAATGGAATCTCTCATTTCCTACCAAATTTGCTTACCGTCCCAATGTGATTCTGATATACCGCTGGTTTTGGAGCATGGGACCTGCCTTTCGCCTTAGTGCTTTCCTTATGGTTCCCCAACATCCCATGCGACCGAGCACTCGGGGATTTTCTTTTTCAAGGGGTTTTGCATCAAAAATGGCCTCCATTTCCCGATACGGGCTTCCTAACTGCTAGTTTTGCCTCCTGCGTGGTCTCCATGGACCTTGGTCAGTGCGCTTTGACCGAGGTCCTCATCGTTCCTTGCTAGCTGCAAACTGCCACTGTCCAGAGGTCTTCCTGATCACACTTTGTTCATGAATTTTGAGGTCTGTCCTGATTTGATACAGTCATGGCACTTTAATAATTTTTTCATGGATCCAATTTGGATCATGACCTTCCCACTGAAAAAGCTTTTGGACCACCAAAAGTTGGTTTTCAAGCATCGACTAAGTGAGGGTACAATTGTCTCACTTGTCCAATCTCTATCCACTTTGCACTGCTCGACTTTCAGCCCTTGAGCCCAATTCTTAGGTACTCAACATCTCCTCTGTGCATTGCCCTCACCTTCCTATCTAGAACTATGTCTTCCTGCAATTCATTAAGATATTCAGGTAACAGGTCATCAATACAAGGAAATTGACTCTGCTCTTCGAGATCCTCAATTAGTGAAGGTTTAAACAATCTCAAGCAATCTGCATTTATGACTGAGTAGATGTGCATGTAAACTAGTAGATCAAAGTGAAAAGCATTCTCACCAATCTTCTCAAGTATCTTGAAGGATCCATACCTGATAAGTTTTAGCTTTTTACCTTCACTTTGCATCCTATCCTTGTTGATATACAACCATACTTGGTCACCAATTGGAAACTATGCTCCATCTGATGCTTGTCATGCCTTGCCTTGTACTGCCTAGTGGATCTCCTAGATTTGTTCAGTGAACCTAGTTTCCCTGTCCACATCACTGTGTCCCTCAACTATTGTGTCTTTACCAAAGACAAAATCCAAAGGAGACCTTGGTGTGAAACCAAAACAGGTCTCAAAAGGAGATCTCTATGTAGAAGAATGTTTTACTCTATTGTAAGCATGCTTCACATAACATAAATGTTCATCCCAAAGCTTAGGATGCTTACTGCAATATCCTCTAAGTAACTGGATCACTATCCTGATAAATACTTATGTCTGGCCATCAGTTTGTGGATGAAAAGTCATGCTTTTCTTTAGTTTGGTGTCCATCAGTTCCCACAAACTTGACCAAAAGTTCCCCACAAATCGGGTGTCTCGATCAGATACAATGGAAGTGGGTAATCCAAAATGAACCCATAAATGTTGAAAGAATAGTTTTGCAGTTTGTTCAGCTATAATCTGTTAATTACAAGGTATCAAACACACATTTTTCTAAATCTATCCACAACAACATATAGATAATCATGACCCTTCCTATATTTAGGCAATCCTAAAACAAAATCCATGGAAACACTTTCCCAAGGGTGAGAAGGAACTGGCAATGGAGTGTACAAGCCTAGTTTTCTATTGCTGGGCTTGCTTTTAGCATACATAGTACACCCTCTTACATATCTAGAAACTGTCTCATTCATTTTTGGCCAATAACAAAATCTTTCCAGCTGTGCAACTATTTTACTTACCCCAAAGTGACTTGATTTTAGAGAAGTGTGTGCTTCTTGAATTATCTTTACTCTTTCAGTTAGTGGAATGCATAACTTCCCAAAATGATATAAAAGTTGGTCCTTTACATGATAATCCAATTCTTCTACTCGTTTTCCTTAACTTAAACTTGCATATACATCATTAAAGTCTACATCTTGAGCATATTGTTCAATGTAACTCTCATGTAACACAAAATTATGCTTAAGTATAGTAGATGCATTTATAATGGGTCTAGATAACATACCTACAACTTTATTGTGTATGCCCTTTTTATATCTGATGACTAAATGAAACTATTGTAGAAAAACTATCCATTTGTTATCACTCAGGTTGTTCCCTAGCTCCAGGAGGGAATACGGCCGAGGTAACCACTAACCAATCTTTCACCTACAGATCCTAGCCAATCTGCAACTAGAGAGGGCTCTCTCTTTGTGATTTAGATTTGTTTGATTGTATGTTAGGCTAGTTATTATCTACAAGTTTTGTTTGGTGTTTGGAAGATGACATTCAGTAGAACAAGGCAGTAAGTTTAAGGGAAGTTCAAACCATTGGGTTGATGGAGTCTAATGGAAATGAACCTCTGGGATGGTTTCTTTGGCAATAAGATAACTACAGAGCAAGGTAATTAAACACATAACAACTTTGAAGCTGAAATAAGATGAAATGAAGTCAAGAAATGAAAGGCAATCAAGAATCTTTCATTATGTTAACAGAGGGAAATTTTATAAACATTATCAGGGAGCAGTTAAGAATTTCTTGATCATATTTAGAGTGAAAGAACCAAGGAGACAAAAGAAATAAAGAATTCTTGCCTATGCTAGTCCTGTGGAAAACATAAAAAATTACAGGAATTGAACACAGAGTACAGCAAAGTAAATTTTGGGTTATTCTTCTTTCCTGTAACTAAGAGCATGATAGTTAGATGATAAATAAAACACAACTACAGTAACATAAGAGTAAATAAGTCTTATTGATCCATGTATTAACACAAGAATTCTGCAATATATCCTTTTGCCATTGATTCCACAACCAGTAAGTTCACCAACAAAGCATTCCAGCAAATTTTATTCCTGAAGAGTTCTCAGCAAACATACAGCGCGGGTCCATAATGATATTCACCAGCCAACAAAAATACATCTCTTTTGCAAGTATTTATAGAAGTTTACAAAATATCGCATAGGGAAATATCTGGACATAAATTTATCCATCTACTCTGGCAGAAGCCATAACTTATGTGGGAAAAACCACGTAGCAATAACTGAGGAAATAAATGTGCTTTACTAGCTACTGTAGGTGTCATGTTTTGTTGTTGACCCTTTGACTCTGATAGTCAGTGATGACCGCTTTCCTAATGTGCTGTCCTGTTGTGCTATCCTTTGCCACCTGTGTTTGAGCCTGCTTTATCCTTTGGCGCGAATCTTCTCCTCACCCGATTTGATTTTCCCTAACATTTCCTTTTAGATGAAATGTGAATATTTTTCAAAAAGGGAGAATTCAACTTTATTCTGGAAGGATTTCAAGCATGCTCTGCCACCATTGATCTATTGGTAACTGATGTTTTCTTAATTTAAGAAATATCTCATCGGCTTCAGTGTACCTGTAATAATTGGGCCAGACTTGAAAAAGATGTACTACCTCATGCTCAATAAAAAACAATTCTTCCAGTTTATCATATAAACTTTGCCCTGTGGGAGGGAATGTCTCTTCTGTGCTGCTTGATGAAGCTGTAATCTGATTTTGTACATAGGTATTTAACCTATGAGCATACTGTTCTTGTTTCAACAGCTTCCCATTGCTAGTGACTAGGCTAGGCAGACCTTTGCTTTGTAACATTGTCAATCTATATCTGAAGGCTTCTATATCTGCCTGCATTTCCTGGCATTTTCTTTCTATTGTCTGCACAAAATTTCTCATAGTTAGCACTTTATTTTCAGTTTCTATTCTGTTATGAATATCCAGGGATGCTAGCTGTTCACCGGTATGAGTATTCAAAAAATGGATCATCTAGTTGGCCTGCTCAGGTTTATTGGCCAATAATACCCTGGCCTTCTGAGTCTCATATTGAACCACTCTTATCAACTCTATCTGATCAAAAATGGTTTGTATTGCTATCCACTAATCAGCAATAGCTTTGCCAAACTTATCCCACAAAATTGTCTTTATTTCAGTCAGGGTTCTATGGAGAGTGAGGTCCTTCTCCAATGCCTTTACTTTGTTTTGTAGGGCCTTTACTTCCCTAGTCTTCTCGGCAACAGTCATCTTTGATTTGTCATAACTAGCCTCAATTTTGGCTAGTTTTTCCTTAGTCTTCTTGAGCTCTTCCATCTGGGTCTCTAAGGCCTTTATTTCTTTCATCATTTTCTCCATGCTTATACTGGCCTCTTGCAATGCAGCTGTTGTAGCTGTTGTTGATGTTGAGGCACCTACTGCTAAAGTTGGATCGAGGGGAGGTGCTGCTGTAGTGACTACTAGAGGAGGAGCTGTGATTATTGGAGCTGTTTGGGATGGTTGAGGGGGCCAACTGTGGCTGCTTCCCTTGTTGAGCTTCTTCTAATGCTTTTTCTGTGTCCAACAGCCTTTGGTTCATCCTCATAAGTAGGCTAATCACATCCTCTACTTCCTGTTGTTGTGCCACCTCTGTAGTTTGAGGATGTATGGTAGCTGGCAGCTTCAATTGTCTTCTCAGGGCTGCTATGTCTTCCTCCTTTTTCCTGATTAAGGCCTGTGCGCCTTTGGGATCCTTGGGATCATGTCCCAACTCTATAATGATCTCTTCCAAGAATTTTATCATGTTATCCTTGGCCAATGACGAGGCTTTCTCCAGGGCTAGTTGGGCAGAAGTATTATATAAAGAATTTTGCAATTTATGAGCCATTACAGCCTTATCTGCTAGGGTGGAGTATACCATTTCGCCAGCCTGTTTATGCAACTCAATCTCATCTATTGGATGGATGTCTTTGGCAAGGACCTCCAGATTATTTCTAATATAGTCTGCAGCTGACTGTGGTTGCTGTATTGTGGGTCTAAAGTGACTAAGAGTCATCTTCCCTGCTTTCATGTCATAGGCTGTCATCAGCCTTTGTTGATTTGTAGGTGCCATTCTCATCAATTGATTGTAAAGCTGAAACCTTATTGGCTCGTTTCTAGCTTTGATCTCAGTAAATGCTCGTTTGATATCCGAGCCCTTCTGGGTCTACTGCTTGGAGGATGAAACCTCCCCACCTGGTTGTCTCTCTTGCTCCTGTTGAAAGGAGCTGGCTGATGTTTCCAAAACAGGAGGGATCTGCTGTTTAGAAGTTCCCTCACCCCTGATATTGCCTGTGGTTTCTTCAGTAAATTCCTCCTCGGAATAACGGTTTAGTCTCTATCTCCTTTCCCCTTGCTGGTCTGTAGGTGTCCCTGTGGAGGCGTCTTCAGGTATGTCCCTCTTTTTAGCTCTTTCTTCATTGTGAGGGGTTTGCAGTACCGGGACTTCAGGTGCCTTCATTTGGGTTGAAGGGCCCTGTTCTTGACCCTTTTCTTGAGTTATGGATGGTTGTTCTGCCATTGTACTCTGCTGTTCTAAATGCTCAATTTCTTTGCCTTTCCCTGCAAGCGAAATGGCTTCTTTAGCCTGCTGTTGTGGAGGTGTAGCAGCTGATGTGCTTGCTCCAATATGTTGAGGCTGTGTGAAGGTGACCTGTGCAAAATATTCCAGGTCAATTCTTTTCTCATGTTCTTTCATATCTTTTAATAATCTTTCTTTTTCATTAAGCTCTTCATCATCTAATGTGCCCTCTACCCATTCTTGTCGATTAGAATATTGTTCAATGTGGGGGATTAGCTGGTGCACATATCCTAAAAGCCTGTGTTTGATTCTTCTAAGTCTTATGAAATGTTCAAGGTCATATGGTGCCCAAAAGAAGCTTTGTTTCAGCATGATCTCTTCACTTAGCATATTGCTTGCATCCTTCTAGGCTTCTTCCCTTTTATTGAAAACAAAAGGACCCAATTGATGTCTGATTTTAAGCTGTTGTTTCTTGTTTTTCCCATGGAAATGAGTCAAATCAGCACTACTGAATTGCCTGAAATATTCCAAGGCAAAAAGTCTCATGGGGACATATCTTGGCAGCTTATAGGGAGGCAACTCACAACTATAAATTCTGATCACTGTGTGGTTTTGGTAGAAGTACCAATCACCAATGTTGTAGCCCTTTGACAGATGTAAGATTCTTTGCATTTCAGTAGTGAGCCTACCAGGAGGGGTCATCATCAGTAGGCAAGTGGCTGGGTAGATGAACATGTCCACAAACTCACAATATGCGTAGGAAGAGAGGTGGACTTCATGGAAAACTGAGGTCCAGAAGATAACAGATCTTCTCTCTCCTTTTGAGTCTAGTCCCTTGAGAGGAACTTTGAAACTATTAGGGTGATAGTACAACAACAGATGGTAAATGTAGGAGGTATACTTAAAGACTCTTTCTCTCTCCATCGTTATGAATTTCTCATGCATTTTGTTTGCTATGAAGGTGGCATAGTCATACATGACAGTAGGGGGTTGTCCTGGAGTGAACACGGTTAATAGCAGAAACACAGTCTCATCCACAAATTCTCCTGTTTTGCATCCTAGAATGTAGGAAATCATATCTACTAGGAGCCTGCCTGTTTCATTGAATGAGACTTGATGATAGGGTGGAGGATGATTGGCCTGGCACTATGGCTGCATGAAAAATTGACCTACCCTTGATATTTCTGAACTAGAGAGCTTTGCACCCTTATCAAGCAAGAGCTTCATTGTAAGAGGAACCAGAGGCTGTGGTGGCTCAAAGTTCAGCATTTCATTTATGGATTGAGGAGTGATGTAGAACAGTACAGACCCATCTAGAGTGAGGATTGCTCTCTGTGTGGGGCCATAATTTGCATGACACAGATGAATAAATCAGGAAGCACATTGACTGATGAGAGGTAGTAGATGGGCATACTAGATTGCCAGATTCCTAGGATATCAGTGTTATTTCTGTGATTGTTTCTGAAGTGACACACAGTTTTAAGGTGAGACTTGAGGCCCATCATATCCTTGATCTGGAAGTCCCTATCTGCCAAAGGTAACCACTCTAAATCCATGTGTGGAGCATTCAAAGGAGCAATGTTGAGAGCCACTGGAGCCTCCATATTTCAATTGTTTCTGTTGTGATTGAAATATAGGTGTATGCAATAATAGGTAATAGGACTCTGGTCCTGAGGATTTTGTCAGGATTATGGAGACTAAGTTTTATCTCAAACTGACCTCACTGTATAAAACTTATGGTTTAGACCAATTGTTGTAGAGTTTGGCAGGGTATTTTTAAATTAATTAGTTGGATTTCAAGCTCTGTGAGCAGAATACAGTGGAAATGGGCTTGAATTCGACCGAAGGAGTGAGACTTTGCAGAGGGAAGTGGAAATTGAGGAATTCTCTTTAGAAAACAGGAAAACATAGAAGAAACAACGTATTTGACAATTTTAGCTCAATACTTGGGCAGTTTTGGAGTCTCTGCCGGTGAAAACGGGCTTAAACTGTATTTTAATGGAGGAATTTGCAGAGGAGGGCAAGTGTTCTGGGTTGCTCTTGCACAGAGGTTAACTTGGCGAATTTATAGGTGGAATTTCAGGGGCTGGAGTGTATTTTAGTTTTAATTTGCAGGTGCTTAATGAATTTCAATGAAGAAACTACGGAAAAACAGGGTTTATGGTCAACAGCGGGTAAATACCTATTTTTGATGGTGCAGAGGGCACTTGACAGGTACATCTCAAGCTGCGGGGTCGAGCTATGGAGCCGAATTCACAGGGCGATGGAGTGTGCACGTTGGTGGCTGGTTGAACGTAAAATCGCATGCAAGCGGCTCCACTAGCGCATAATAGAAAATACACAAAATAGCTGTTTCCATGACTTTTTATCGAATTTTGGACATTTTAGCGCTTTTGGCGCTTTTTAGTGATGATGTCAGCATGACGTATTTTTGGCGCGTAGCGGGTACGGAGGGTGACATGGCAGCTGACACGCATGGTGACGTTGTGGATGACATGTTGGCGGGGTAGTGATGTCAGCGGGTGAGGTGGTAGTGGTACAGAGCAGTGGTGGGAGATGTGGATGCAACGTCATGCGGTGACGTAGGCGGAAGGATAGAGGGTGGTAAGTGGTTTCCGTCAGACCGCCTTTGCTACGGGGGCAGTATCTGTCAGAGGCGGCCCGATGCAATCAACAGGTGACAAGTGTCCCTGTGTACGATGGTGAAACCGTCGACCATCGGGTACTAACGTCTCGTCGTCGGGGCGCGTCCGATATGGATTAGGACCGTCAGATTTGGGGGGGCCGATCCGACGATGGATGGGAGGGTGATGTGATCTGGTTTTAACAGAGGAGAGCACATGATAAACCTTAATTTTTCTAAGGTTTAGGGTGGGTTTTAAACTTTGGGTTATGGGTTTTATGTTCGCGGAAGGGTTATGGTATGGTTTAAGGAGGGTAAGCATGGTTATTTATTTAACCTGGCACTAAATAAGTCCCAAGGTCTAATGAACGCGGAGGGTTAATATAAGTCCCAAATAGACTTAATATTTCCCGAACTTATGTTATATGGCTATATTTGCCAATGGGTATGGATATTTAGATTTTTTGGGTTTTTTATATAGTTTTTGTAAAAGTAGGGGTGGGAAAATGACTTAGGGAGCTAAATAATAAAGTTAGATGTTAATATGGCTTTATGGAATGAACCTGCATGTACAAACGCTAAGTTTGTAAAGTTAAAGCTTAAACATAAGAAGATGAAGGAGTATGGAATGATGATTTTTACACAAGAAATGTGGCTTCTTTTCCTTAGGTAAACTCAAAGTTTGACTAAGCATTTCTCATAGAATGAAGTGAAGCAGGACTATTGGGCAGATCCCAAGGTCCTTGAGGGGATGTTAGTAAAATATTTCTAGGGGAAATGATGGGAAATTAGTCATGCTTCCATTGTTTTGCAGTCCAACAACTGCCCTCGTACCATAATGGTGCAGTACCAATGTCATTGATGAGATGAGTCTTTCTTGACAAGACAAAAAGTGATTATAACCTTGCTTCTGCAACCTCAAACTTCCTACTCATCCTAATACACCTAACGTTTTTTCTTCCTTTTGGTTGGGTGCATTTAGACTAGAAAACCCTACTTTTATTTCTTTTCTTTTCATTGCCCTCCTATTTAAAACTATCCTTATTTCAACCAAGAGCTCAGATTGAGCAGTTGGGCCCTTTATTTCTCTATCTAATCTAGTGATCTGCCAAGCTTGAACTGTTTGAGCAAATCCTATTCTCTATTCTAAAACAAGAAATTTAAACATGAACTAACCAGGATTGCACTGTCTGGCTATTCATCACCTGTAAGAAAATCAGTAATTGCACTTCCTTGTTTTCATGTGTCATCAAGCCACTTTCCTGGTCTCCCATTGGAATTGCTTTCTTTTCTTTTTATCTGAATCTTGATTGTTGATAATATGGAACCTTTGTAGCATGGAAAGGATGATCATATTTGGCATTTCCACAGTTAATCATGAAAAATGACACCTATTGATATAGGAACCTAACAGTGGCTCCACATGGGGATGGCTTTTCGAGAGAAAAGCCAAGAACAGCAGGTCAGATGGCCTCATTCCTATTTCTTGCTGTGTTTATAAAACTTCCTTCTGCTGCAAGTTAACCAGCTGGACCTTTGTTGCATGGATGGATTTCTCATAAGTTGATCTGAACCTTTGTGTAGCTCTGTCTGTGGAGGTTGATCAGAGTTGTTTTTTCATCAACAATCAATAGAGAACTTTGGAAAAACAGTATTGCAAAAATGAACATTCAGGATGGTATATCTGTTGGCTTTCCTTCTCAAAATTCGTTGCATCATATCTTCTAACCTACTGCTGGAATGAACTGATAAAGTAAACACCTTTTATGTACAAACTACTCTTTTCTTGTGTTTTAACAAGGAGGGTCAAAATAATGCTTGAGCATTCTCCCATTGACTGGGCCTTCCTGAGCTTCTGTGCCATCCAAACTCTTCAAAAAATAGGTGTTGTTTCCCTGTACAGCCTGGATGACAAAAGTGCCTCTCCACAGGAAATCAAATTTGCCATGTTTTCATTTGTCTTCTCTTAGTACTTTGTCTCCCATGAAGAAGTCTTCAGCTTTTGTTCTTTTGTCAAAAATTTTCTTGAGTTTGTCTTGCAGAATCTGAGTTCTTTGATATACTTCGTCTCTAGTCTGTTGCAAGTGAATAGTCTGATTGATTCTCCTTTGGATTGCATTGGGTTCTGCTTGTAATTCTTGCAATAATTTGATCACAGGGATTCCCAAGGATGAGGGGAACACAGCCTCCATGCCATAAACCAATTCATATGGGCTGGTCCCAATAGATCTTTTTGTGGTCAATCTGTCCGCCCAAAGTGCATTTACTAACTTTTTATGCCAGTTCTTTTCGTTCTCCTCCAAGACTTTTTTGATGATATTGATCAAGCTTTTGTTAGATGACTCTGCTAGGCCATTACCTTGAGGGTAATAAGTTGTGGAATGACCTAACGTAATGTGGTATTTGTGACAAAAACTGATCATTCTTTTGGACTTGAAGGCAGCAGCATTGTCTGTAATGATCTTTTCTGGATAACCAAATCTAGACAGGATATTGGTCTAGGAATTGAATGATGATTGAGTCATTGGCTTGCCTACAAGAGATGGTCTCTATCCACTTGGTAAAGTAATCTGTGGCTATCAAAATCCATCTATGCTGGTCAGAAGATGAAGGGTGGATCTCCCCAATGGATTCTAAACCCCATTGTTGAAATGGCCTTTCAGTTGAAACGGGTTTGAGGGGCAAGGGCAACAGCTTTTTCTTGCCTTCAAAGATTTGGCATTTATGGCAAGACATTACAAAATTTTTCACATCAGTAAATAGGGAGGGCCAATAAAATCCAGCTCTTAGGATTTTATCAGCTGTAGATTTCCAATAAAAGTGTCCACCACAGTCTCCTGCATGAAATTCCTTGAGGACTTTGTCAATTTCATCCAATGTTAGGCAATTAAGCAAGATACCTTCATGATTTTTCCAAAATAACATATTGTCTATAATACAAAATTTTGAAGCTTTCATTTTCAAGAATCTCTTTTTGGTTCTGGATAACCCTGGAGGAGCTTGCGGGTTTAACAATACAAAAAATATATCAGTGTACCAAGGTGATTGTAAAAAGGCTTGATTGATCTGTGGAGTCGCCATCTCCTATTTGTTATCCAGTTCATTGATGTCTAGGGCTTGAAAGTTGGTTTTAGTCATTAATTTGGCTAGCCCTTGTCCTTTTATGAGTTTTGTAGGCTTGATTTCAATGTCATACTCTAGAATGTTGGCTATCCATTTGCCCCTTTTTCCTTCAATTCCTTCTTGAGTAAGAATATCTTTAACCACTGCATTTGGAACATAGGCAATTATGTGAGAGTACAAGATATAAATTCTAAAATCCTTTATGGCCTTCACAAGGGCATATGCCTGCTTCTCCATGATTTGGTATTTGAGTGGGGCATCTCTAAGTGTCTTGCTAAAGAATGCAATGGGCTTTTCACATCCTAGGTCATCTTTTTGCAATAGGATAGCAGCAATAGTATGCTCAGATGCAAAGGAAAAGATTATAAAATCTTTATCAAACCTGGGACTTGTAAGAACAGGTGTTCTTGTCAAAGCTATTTTGATTTCCTCAAAGGCTTGCTTAGCTTCTATTGTCCATTTGACTTTAGAATCTTTCTTAAGCATATTATTCAACAGTTTAATCAGTTCGGCCAGATTGGGAATGAATCTTCTTAGGAAATTAATTTTCCCTAGAAAGGCTTGTAATTCTTTGATCTTTCTTGGGTGATGGACTTGAAGGATAGCCTGTATTCTGTCTGGATCTATTCTTATTCCATATTTAGAAATTATGTGGCCTAAGAGTTTGCCTTCTTCTAGGCCAAGTAATGATTTCTTTGGGTTCAATGATATGCCATATTTTCTGCAAATTAGGAACACTTGCCTTAAATGGTCTAAATTGTCTTGGTATGATTTTGAAAAAGTAGTAAGATCATCAAGGTATACTACTAAAAATTCATGGATCTCTTTAGCAAAAGCTATGTCCATTTCCCTCTAAAATGTGCCTCCTGCATTCTTGAGTCCAAAAGGCATTTTGACATATTTAAAGGTTCCCCAAGGTGTTGTAAAGGCAGTTTTGTCCTGATCATCAGGGTGAACAAGATTCTGATTAAATCCTGAGAAGCCATCTAATAATGAAATCCTTGAAGCACCCACTAACCTCTGTAAAATGTGATCCATTTTGGGTAAGGGGTAGTGGTATTTGAGAGAGACTTTATTCAAATTTCTCAGGTCAACACAAAGCCTTATCTCTCCAGTTTTCTTTCTAGTGGGCACTAGATTCGAAATCCATTTGGAAAATCTAATAGGTGCAATTATTCCAGCTTGATACATTCTTATGACTTCTTTTTCAATAAGGGGAAGGAGGACTGGATTAATCCTCCTCAGCTTTTGTTTAAAAGGTTTCTGTTTTTCTTTCAAAGGTATTTTATGTTGGATAACAAATGTGTCATAAGACTTAAGATCCTCATAGCTCCATGCAAAGACATCTTGGAACTCTTTAAACAACTCAATGTATTTGAGTTTTTTATCAGGAGGCAAAGTTTTGGATAGTTTTACAATTCTGGGATTTTCTATAGTTCCAATATTGTAGTCCTCAATTTCTGCATTCAGTGGTTGCATTTTTGGTTTTCTTGGAATGTCATTTGAATCAAATATATCTTCTAGGGGAGTTAGGCCTATGGGTAGGACATTGTACTTCAGCTCAATTACTTCGGTTTCTTCCTCAACCATTTCATCAAAGTTCATTTTTTTGAGTTCTTGCAGCTTTCTGTGATTGAAAGTTGTTTGGTTCAAAATCAAATTTGCTGCTTCAACTGAGATATTTGGCTCAACTTTGTCAATTTGCTGTTGATCATCAATAGTGCTTGTGTCTTTGTTGATGCTTGAAAATTCTTCTTCTAAAGTGAGGAAGTTATTGATCTGGGTGGTCATTCTCAAATACTTGCCAATTTTTCACATTGTCTTGGACAGCAGGTCTATATTTGATCTCAGCAGTGAAGTGATGATTGGGCTCAAAAGGCAGTTTACAAGTGCTAGCAAAGGTTGCCAAACTATGTGCATGTAGGTTGTGTGCTCTTGGAATTTTAGTGAGTTGTGATTCCAGGAAGGTGTTTAGTATTTCTATAGTTGCACCCCTATAAGCCCTTAGTCTAGGATCATTTGTGACAAAGTTTCCCTTTATCTGTTGTATTATCAAATATGAGTCTCCTAGAATTGAAATCTTGGTGACCCCTAGACTTTTAAGTAGTTTGAGCCCTAGAAAGAGGGCTTCATATTCAACCATATTGTTTGTGCAATTGAAGTTTAGCATATATGCATGACCCTGAGCATGGTCATTTTGTATGTTGTGTATCCAAACCCCTGTCCCTGCTCCCAATTTGTTTACTGATCCATCAAACTCTAAGTACCATAAAATTTCTTGATCAACACTTGTCTCAGCAGTTTTGGGGACTTGTTTAGTGGGCAGTGAGTTCGAATTTTGTAGCTAGTTTGATATGTCAGATTCACTTGTTACTTCAATTACATCAACAATTTTTGGTGCTGGTCATTAGATTGTTCATTCATGTTCATTGTTGGTGTAGTTTCTAGGAGTTTGACCTCGGATTTGGAGCACATGTCAGCATTATATAAGATAAATGAATCCATGTCAGAGTGTATGGAATAGATGGGGAAGTTTTCGGGCTTCTCTTGACTGCTAACCACATAATTCATCAATGTTTCCCGGTACAATCTCTTTGGATGGCCAAATACTGAAATGGTGGCATATCTAGTTGCAAAGATCCTTGGAGTTTTGCACCCCAAGATCTAGATAATAGCATGCCATATTTGGGCGGCATATCAGCTACCACCACATCCATCAAGATTGTTTTGGCTGGATATTGGACTAAGGATACACAAAGATTTTTGATTAGGTCTAGACACCTGACCTGGCTGGAATCAAATGAGAACAAATCCTTGTATGGCCTTGTGATATCTAGGTCTAGCTTTTCCATTACTGACTTAGGCATTAGGTTATGGGAAGCACCTAAATCAAACATTGCATTATGTAACACTTTGTCATGAATGTTTAAGCTCACCTAGAATGGAGGAACTCCACCATCCACTATCTTGCCATTGACTTCGGGACCAAAAAACAGTTCGAGTTGATCATCTAGGACATAAATTGCATCCCTGGTTTCAAATATTTGAAGTGATCTGTTAATTTGTTCCCTATAGACCTCATGTTTGGCCACTTCTGACAATGGCATGGCTATTTTTATCTTACCTATCTCTATTTCTAAGTTGAAAGGTTTTTCCATTTGCACTTTTGCATTGTGGACAACAGACTTTTCCTTTTCTATTGTGTTTTCCAAATTCTTTTCTTTGTCATGATTGTTGTAGGTAACTGCCTCTACTCTACTTACTGCTTATTTTGGAAAAGAAGAGGAAGATGGGTGAGTGTTTGATGGTTCTGGGCCTGAAATGTCTTCTATGATGGGCTCCTTTGGGTCTAGGTTTGTCTCAATTGTGAATTCTGTGAGCAGAGAAGCCTCCTTAGCTTTCTCGGGCTGTTTGGTATCTTTCGGTTTTGTAGGTTCAGGTACATTTATTGTCCTACTTCTCAATTTCTATTGTTTATGAACCTCGTAGACTGTTGCATCATAGCCTTCTTTAAAATCAAATGATTCTCCAGACTTAGTTTGAAATTGATTTAAATTATGAGCCTCCTGATCTTCCTGTGTTAGGAAAATTTGTTGATCACCATTTAAACCCAATAGATTAATTTGTGTGTCCTCTACAGGTTCATTTGAGGTTGAGGCTTCTGCATAATTCTCTTGAAATGGAGGTTTGATATTCTAATCAAGACCAGCTCTTCCAACAGTAGGGTTTTGATTCTTTCTAAAGTTTGGGATTATTTTTAAATTACTTGGTTGCCCTTCCCAGGATGACTTTCTTTCAATGGTCTCCACTCTATCTCCTAATCTGTCCATGCCTTTAATGATTGCGTCTATTTTTTGCTCAAATGTTGAAGGTTCTTCCTTGAATGTTGTTCTTCTTTTAGTTTTAGCCCGGTTTCGTTTGGAAATCAGGTTTTCCTCTACACTAAAAACCACATTCTGCATGTCTGCTAGGCTTAATGGGGCTCTTTCCCAGCTGATATGCCATGTCTGAATCAAATCCATCAGGGAATTTGATCAAGGCTAAGTCAGGAGGAGGTCTAAGGTTCTGAGGAATGGCACTATAAACATTATTGAACCTTGCACAATAGTCTTAAACAGTTTCTTGTGGACCCCTTTTTAGATTGTCATATTCAGTTAAGATGTGTAAAGGGTCTTTCTTCTTTTTCCATCTGTTTAAAAAAGCTTGATATAGGGCCTCAGGGTTGGCTATAGAGTTTGTAGCAAGTGTCCTAAACCAGGTCCTCACATCACCAGTTAGGCTTTGGATAAAGATTTTCATTCTCACATCATCATCATCAATTTCATAATTCTCAAAATAATCCTGCATCTTTTTGGTGTGCTGTTGAGCTACATATTAACTAGCACCATCAAAATAGGTGATCTTGCTTTGATAATCCTGGGGCATAGCCCCTGGATTGGCAGGCAACTTCAAAGGGGCATAACGGTTGGCCATATTTACGGGGATGAATGGGACAGCAGGAAGAAATAAGAGGGATGGAACAAGAGGGACATGAGTGGAAAAATGGGTAGTGGATGGGGGAGTGGAAAGTATGCTTTGAGGTGTGGATGAAGAACTTGGAGAAGTTGTAGTATTGACAGAGGGAACAGTGACTCCTCCAGGAGAAAGTTCAGATTGTGTAAGGTTTTGATGAAGTATATTAAAGTCTGAATCAACAGTTTGTAAGCTTTCTTGTCTCCTAAGGGTTTTTGGGATTAGGTTAGGATTTTCAAAGATAGCCGGGGGATTAGGATCTGGATTGGATCTGGTGTAACGAGTTTTCTTTTTTGGAGCCAACTTCTAAATCTATTTTTAGTATTTTTGCTTGAATTTGTTTAAGGCAGGGAAACAAACCTTTTCTTGATTCATGTCCCCAGTGGAGTCGCCAATAATGTTATCACTCACGTTGTTCCCTGGCTCCAAGAGGGAATACGGCCGAGGTAACCACTAACCAATCTTTCAGCTGCAGATCCTAGCTAATCTGCAACCAGAGAGGGCTCTCCCTTTGTGATTTAGATTTGTTTGATTGTATGTTAGGCTAGTTATTAGGTACAAGGCAGTAAGTTTAAGGGAAGTTCAGACCATTGGGTTGATGGAGTCTAATGGAAATGAACCTCTGGGATGGTTTCTTTGGGAATAAGATAACTACAGAGCAAGATAATTAAACACAGAACAACTTTGAAGCTGAAATAAGATGAAATGAAGTCAAGAAATGAAAGGCAATCATGAATCTTTCATTATGTTAACAGAGGGAAATTGTATAAACATTATCAAGGAGCAGTTAAGAATTCCTTGATGATATTTAGAGTGAAAGAACCAGGGAGACAAAAGTAATCAAGAATTCTTGCCTATGCTAGTCCTGTGGAAAACATAAAAAATTACAGGAATTGAACATAGAGTACAGCAAAGTAAATTCTGGGTTATTCTTCTTTCCTGTAACTTAGAGCATGATAGTTAGATGACAAATAAAACACAACTACAGTAACATAAGAGTAAAGATGACTTATTGATCCATGTATTAACATGAGAATTCTACAATATATCCTATTGCCATTGATTCCACAACCAGTAAGTTCACCAACAAAGCATTCCAACAAATTTTATTCCTGAAGAGTTCTCAACAAAACATACATCGCAGGTCCAAAATGATATTCACCAGCCAACAAAAATACATATATTTTGCAAGTATTTATAGAAGTCTATAAACTATCCCATAGGGAAATATCTGGACATAAATTTATCCATCTACTCTGGCAGAAGCCATAACTTATGTGGGAAAAATCGCGCAGCAATAACTAAGGAAATAAATGTGCTTTACTGGCTGCTGTAGGTGTCCTGTTTTGTTGTTGACCTTTTGACTCTGATAGTCTATGATGACCGCTTTCCTGATGTGCTGTCCTGTTGTGTTGTCCTTTGCCACCTGTGTCTGAGCCTGCTTTATCCTTTGGTGCGAATCTTCTCCTCAGTTGATTTGATTTTCCCTGACATTTCCTTTTAGAGGAAATGTGAATATTTCTCAAAAAGGGAGAACTCAACTTTATTTTGGCAGGATTCAAGCATGCTCTGCTGCCACTGATCTGTTGGTAACTGATGTTTTCTTAATTTAAGCAATATCTCATCGGCTTCAGTGTACCTGTAATAATTGGGCCAGACTTGAAAAATATGTGCTACCTCATGCTCAAAAAAAACAAATCTTCCAGTTTATCATATAAACTTTGCCCTGTGGGAGGGACTGTCTCTTTTGTGCTACTTGATGAAGCTGTAATCGGATTTTGTACATAGGTATTTAACCTATGAGCATACTATTCTTGTTTCAACAGCTTCCCACTGCTAGTGACTAGGCTAGGCAGACCTTTGCTTTCTAACATTGACAATCTATATCTGAAGGCTTATATATCTGCCTTCATTTCCTGGCATTCTCTTTCTATTGTCTGCACAAAATTTCTCATAGTTAGCACCTTTTTAACTCTTAAAATAGTTTATGTTCTGTTATGAATATCCGGGGATGCTAACTGTTCACCGATATGAGTATTCAAAAAATGGATCATCTGGTTGGCCTACTCAGGTTTATTGGCCAATAATACCCTGGCCTTTTGAGTCTCATACTGAGCCACTCCTATCAACTCTATCTAATCAAAAATGGTTTGTACTGCTATCCACTGATCAGCAATAGCTTTGCCAATCTTATCCCACAAAATTGTCTTTATTTCAATCAGGGTTCTATGGAGAGTGAGGTCCTTCTCCAAGGCCTTTGCTTTGTTTTCTAGGGCCTTTACTTCCTTGGTCTTCTCAGTAACAGTCATCTTTGATTTGTCATAACTAGCCTCAATTTTGGCTAGTTTTTCCTTAGTCTCCTTGAGCTCTACCATCTGGGTCTCTAAGGCCTTTATTTCTTTCATCATTTCCTCCATGCTTATAATGGCCTCTTGCAATGCAGCTGTTGTAGCTGCTGTTGAAGTTGAGGCACCTACTGCTGAAGCTGGATCCAGGGGAGGTGCTACTGTAGTGACTGTTGGAGGAGGAGTTGTGATTATTGGAGCTATTTGGGATGGTTGGAGGGCCAACTATGGCTGCTTCCCTTGTTGAGCTTCTTCTAATGATTTTTTTGTGTCCAACAACCTTTGGTTCATCCTCATAAGTAGGCTGACCACATCCTCTACTTCTTGTTGTTGTGCCACCTCTGTAGTTTGAGGATGTATGGTAGCTGGCAGCTTCAATTGTCTTCTCAGGGCTGCTATGTCTTCCTCCTTTTTCTTGATTAAGGCCTGTGCGCCTTTGGGATCCTTGGGATCATGTCCCAACTCTATAATGATCTCTTCCAAGGATTTTATCATGTTATCCTTGGCCAACGAGGAGGCTTTCTCCAGCTCTATTTGGGCAGAAGTATTATACAAAGAATTTTGCAATGTATGAGCCATTGCAGCCTTATCTGCTAAGGTGGAGTATACCATTTCTCCAGCCTGTTTATGCAACTCAATCTGGTCTATTAGATGGATGTCTTTGGCAAGGACCTCCAGATTGGTTCTAATATAGTCTACAGCTGACTGTGGCTACTATATTGTGGGTCTGAAGTGACTAAGAGTCATCTTCCCTGCTTGCATGTCATAGGATGCCATCAGCCTTTGTTGATTTGTAGGTGTCATTCTCATCAATTGATTGTAAAGTTGAAACCTTATTGGCTCGTTTCTTGCTTTGATCTTAGTGAATTCTAGTTTGATATCCGAGCCCTGATGGGTCTACTACTTGGAGGATGAAACCTCCCCACCTGGTTGTCTCTCTTGCTCCTATTGAAAGGAACTGGCAGATGTTTCCAAAACAGGAGGGATCTGTTGTTCAGAAGTTCCCTCACCACTGATATTACCTGTGGTTTCATTAGTAAATTCCTCCTTGGAATAGGGGTTTAGTCTCTATCTCTTTTCCCCTTGCTGGTCTGTAGGTGTCCCTATGGAGGCATCTTCAGGTCTGTCCCTCTTTTTAGCTCTTTCTTCATTGTGAGGGGTTTGTAGCACCGGGACTTCAGGTGCCTTCATTTGGGTTGAAGGGCCCTGTTCTTGACCCTTTTCTTGAGTTATGGATGGTTGTTCTGCCATTGTACTCTGTTCTTCTGAATGCTCAATTTCTTTGCCTTTCCTTGCAGGTGAAATGGCTTCTTTAGCCTACTGTTGTGGAGGTGTAGCAGTTGATGTGCTTGCTCCAATATGTTGAGGCTGTGTGAAGGTGACCTGTGCAAAATATTCCAGGTTAATTCTTTTCTCATTTTCTTTCATATCTTTTTCTAATCTTTCTTCTTCAATAAGCTCTTCATCATCTAATGTACCCTCTACCCATTCTTGTCGATTAGCATATTGTTCAATGTGGGGGATTGGCTGGTGCACATATCCTGAAAGCCTGTGTTTGATTATTCGAAGGCTTATGAAATGTTCAGGGTCATATGGTTCCCAAAATAAGCTTTGTTTCAGCATGAGCTCTTCGCTTAGCATATTGTTTGCATCCTTCCAGGCTTCATCCCTTTTATTGAAAACAAAAGGACCCAATTGATGTCTGATTTTAAGCTGTGCTTTCTTGTTTTTCCCATGGAAATGAGTCAAATTAGCACTATTGAATTGCCTAAAATATTCCAAGGCAAAAAGTCTCAAGGGGACATATCTTGGCAGCTTATAGGGAGGCAACTCACAACCATAAATTCTGATCACTGTGTGGTTTTCGTAGAAGTACCAATCACCAATGTTGTAGCCCTTTGACAGATGTAAGATTCTTTGCATTTCAGCAGTGAGCCTACCAGGAGGGGTCACCATCAGTAGGCAAGTGGCTGGGTAGATGATCATGTCCACAAACTCACAATATGTGTAGGGAGAGAGGTGGACTTCATGGAAAACTGAGGTCCAGAAGATAACAAATCTTCTCTCTCTTTTTGAGTCCAGTCTCTTGAGAGGAACTTTGAAACTATCAGGGTGATAGTATATTAGCAGATGGTAAATGTAAGAGGTATACTTAAACACTCTTTCTTTCTCCATCATTATGACAGCAGGGGGCTCTCTTGGAGTGAACATGGTTAATAGTAGAAACACAGTCTCATCCACAAATTCTCCTGTTTTCCATCCTAGAATGTAGGAAATCATATCTACCAGGAGCCTGCCTATTTCATTGAATGAGACTTGATGATAGGGTGGAGGATGATTGGCCTGGCACTGTGGCTACATGAACAACTGACCTACCCTTGATATTTCTGAACTAGAGAGATTTGCACCCTTATCAAGCAAGAGCTTCATTGTAAGAGGAACCAGAGGCTGTGGTGGCTCAAAGTTCAGCATTTCATTTATGGATTAAGGAGTGATGTAGAACAGTACAGACCCATCTGGAGTGAGGATTGCTCTCTGGTTGGGGTCATAGTTTGCATAACACAGATGAATAAAGTCAGGCAGCACATTGACTGATGGGAGGTAGTAGATGGGCATACTAGATTTCCAGATTCCCATGATACCAGTGTTATTTCTGTGATTGTTTCTGAAGTGACACACAGTTTTAAGGTGAGACTTGAGGCCCATCATATCCTTGATCTGGAAGTCCCTATCTGCCAAAGGTAACCACTCTAAATCCATGTGTGGAGCATTCAAAGGAGCAATGTTGAGAGCCACTGGAGCCTCCATCTTTCAATTGTTTGTGTTGTGATTGTAATATAGGTGGATGCAATAACAGGTAATAGGACTCTGGTTCTTAGGCTTTTGTCAGGATTATGGAGACTGAGTTTTATCTCAAACTAACTTCATTGTATAAAACTTATGGTTTAGACCAATTGTTGTAGAGTTTGGCAGGGTCTTTTCAAATGAATTAGCTGGATTTCAAGCTCTGTGAGCAGAATACAGTGGAAATGGGCTTGAATTCGACCGAAGGAGTGAGACTTTGCAGAGGGAAGTGGAAATTGAGGAATTCTCTTTAGAAAATAGGAGAAAACAAAAGAAACAACGTATTTGACAATTTTATCTCAATACTTGGGCAGTTTTGGAGTCTCTGCCGGTGAAAACGGGCTTAAACTGTATTTTAATGGAGGAATTTACAGAGGAGGGCAAGTTTGTTGGGTTGCTCTTGCACAGAGGTTAACCTGGTGAATTTGTAGGTGGAATTTTAGGGGCTGAAGTGTATTTTAGTTTTAATTTGTAGGTGCTTAATGAATTTCAATGAAGAAACTGCGGAAAAACAGGGTTGATGGTCAATAGCGGGTAAATATCTGTTTTTGATGGCACAGAGGGCACTTAGCGGGTACAACTCAAGCTGCGGGTTCGAGTTATGGAGCTGAATTCATAGGGTGATGGAGTGTGCATGTTGGTGGCTGGTTGAACGTAAAATCCCATGCAAGCGGCTCCATTAGCGCATAATAGAAAATACACAAAATAGTCATTTTCGCGACTTTTTATCGAATTTTGGATATTTTAGCACTTTTGGTGCTTTTTAGTGATGATGTCAGCATGACGTATTTTTGGCGTGTAGCGGGTATGGAGGGTGACATGGTAGCTGACGCGCATGGTGACGTGGCAGATGACACGTTGGCGGGGTAGTGATGTCAGCGGGTGAGGTGGCAGTGGTACAGAGTAGTGGCGGGAGACATGGATGCAACGTCATGCGGTGACATAGGCGGAAGGACAGAGGGTGGTAAGTGGTTTCCATTGGACTGACTTTGGTACGGGGGCGGTATTTGTCAGAGGCAGCCCAATGCAATCAACAGGCGACAAGTGTCCCTGTGTACGACGGTGAAACCAACAACCATCGTGTACTAACGTCCCGTCATCGGGGCACATCCGATATGGATTAGGACCGTCGGATTTGGGGGGGGGTGATCTGACAGTGGATGGGAGGGCAATGTGATCCGGTTTTAACAAAGGAGCATGCATGATAAACCTTAATTTTTCTAAGGTTTAGGGCGGGTTTTAAACTCTGGGTTATGGGTTTTATGTTCGCGGAAGGGTTATGGTATGGTTTAAGGAGGGTAAGCATGGTTATTTATTTAACCTGGCACTAAATAAGTCCCAAGGTCTAATGAACGCGGAGGGTTAATATAAGTCCCAAATAGACTTAATATTTCCCGAACTTTATGTTATATGGCTATAGTTGCCAATGGGTATGGATATTTAGATTTTTTGGGTTTTTAATATAGTTTTTTGTAAAATAGGGGTGGGAAAATGATTTAGGGAGCTATATAATAGGGTTAAATGTTAATATGACTTTATGGAATGAAACTGTATGAGCGAATGCTAAGTTTGAATAGTGATAACTTAGGCCTAAGGAAATGAAAGGAGTATGGAATGACCATTTTTAGACAAGAAATGTGGCTTCTT
>APFE031069772.1:168353-191193 GCA_000404065.3 Pinus taeda
CTTTAACAAGTAGATACTTGTTCTCAGCTCTATAGAAAATAGCTTTTCTGTCATACAAGTAAGGACTTCCTAAAACAATTCCACATATATCCAAAGGAATTATGTCTAACTCAACCTCATCTACAAATGATGACCCGAAATAAAACTTGAGTTTGCATTATCTAATCACTTGTAGTTGTGCTTTATCATTCAACCATCCTAATGGGTATGGTTTCTTGTGAGGTGTAGTTACTAATCCCAACATCTTTACAATTGCTTCAGAAATCAAATTTACTTGTGAGCCACTATCAAACAAAGTATCAAACTTTTGATGTTTGGAAATAACTCGAATATGGAAAAGCTCATGTCTTTTTCTCTCATTTTCTTCATCAATAGTAGATTGTGTAGAGTTACTAGTAGATGCTTCAGAATTCTTACCTCTTATACCTGTGGCTACAATGGTTGTTTCATCTCCTAAGTCTAACCCCAAATATTTATGAATAGCTGTAGTAGTCTTCTTCTTCTTGCCCTCAAACTTCTTAGGTCTCAACTCTAGATGCAGAATCCAACAATGCTCATCATCATGCCCATCCTTTTTACAGTGAGTGCATGAAGCCTTGCTTTTCTATGTAGTGTTAGCCTTCCTTGCTTTCCATTTCTACTTTCTTTTCTCCTTATTCTTGCTTACAGTGGGTTGGGATGATCCCCCAACTTTTGGACTTCCATTCTTTCCTCTATCCTCTAGATGAGTAGCTTGTACAAATACCTCATCTATACTAGTGGTATTAAACATGAAGATAGTGTGCCTCATGCAGCTGTGTGGACCACCAATGTACTTCAACCGAGTCTCAGGTGAGTCTAATGAGATTCTTAGAATCAATACTCTCTTTCTAAATTCTTGAGTGTACCCTTGAACACTTTTCCCTTTCAACTGTCAAAGCGTTTTCCAACTCATCATGGCTTGCTGCATGTAGGCCAATGGATAGAACTACTTTTTGATTGTAGAAAAAAATCACCCCAGACATAGACAGTCATACCATGTCTTGTCATGTTAGCTTGGGTCCTGCCTTCCCAGAAAACCAAGGCAGTGCCTCCAAGGCGTAGGCTTGGCAGCTGAATCTTGCTCTTGTCTGAATCGATATTCTACACTCTAAAATAAACATCAATTTGTCTAATCCAATTGTCCAACTTTTCTGTATTGAACTCTCCATCATATATAGGTAAATCAAATTTAACATCTAGTTTGATCAAAGATGTTTTCTTTTTAGGGCTATCAGGAGGTGTGAGAAATCTTTCCTTTCTCTTTGCCTTTTGAGTGGTCATGGGAATGTGACTCATCTTCTCCTTTGTCTTGTTTAAAGCCTGATGAATCTTCATCCTTATGTTTTCTAATATCCCTATAGATTTATTCTACCATGGACTTTATGGCTAAGAAACTATCTATGAATTGAGGGTCTGGCCCCATAGAACCTTCCTATGACATTGTCTTCCAAGGATAGACTCTCCCAATTTCAGGATTAGTTTCAACCAACTCTCCTTCTCCTAATTTGAGCTTTGATCTAGTCAACGTTCAACAACTAAACTAGCACAAGCTTTTCTAACCTTAACAACCTAAAGCTCTGATACCACTTGATCTGAAAATCACTCGTGAGTGACCTAAATTAATTAATGAATGAATGAAGATATTATAGAATCATGTGATGGTGTGTGTCTATGTCATTTTAGGCAATGGATCAATCAGATTGCAAAATACATAGACACTAGAAGAATGGAAAATAGTAAGAGAAACACAGTAAGCAAATGCAAGAACACAACAGATTTAATAAGGAGTTCACCCTATTCTTTAGGGCTACTTCTCCGGTCCAACTCTCAGTGGTGACCTTGCTTTATTGTGTCTTTAAAGCAGAGATTTACAATGAGGAGCTCAACTTGAGTCTCCTGAAATAGAGAATGCTTAGTTGGGTGGTTCTTGGATTCCCCAAGCCATTAGAGTGCACAGACTCGTTTCCTTTCTAATTCTTGACCTCTCTGGTCTTTAATGGGATGATTTCAATGGTTCTCAATTCCCAACAAATATCCTCACAGGGATGGCTTGAACCTCTCAAGCCTGGTTCTGTCTGCTCGATGCTTCCTAAGGTCAACTCGGCTCTCAGTTTTCTACTTTTTGCTTCACTGTCTTTTCTTCACTCTCGCTCTCTCTATCTTCGTGTTATGTTCTCTTTTTGTTCATGGCTTGAAACCAATCTATCCTTGACCACTCGCTTCCTCTTCCACCCCTTCAGATCACCTTCTATTGTTCATTTGGAGTTCCTTGCCTCTACGTCATCGCTAACATCTCACAGGGAGGTGGCAACTTGTCCTCTCACGAACTATGCCAACTCTTCCTCAACGGCTCGGTATTTTAGTGACACTGTGGAATGATTCAACAGCCAACTCAGTGATCAAATCAGACTTCAAACTTTTGTATGTAGTGGCTTAATTCATCATTCAAATTCTGTTGTCCCATCGGGCACAATATCCGCTGTCAGATCTGGGGTCCCTAGATCCTACAGTGTTTGTTCATTTCATGTGGTTGACTACCATTAGCACGCGATGAGAGGCGGTTTTCTCTCTCATCCACCAGACACGCATCGTGCACTGAATGGAATCGCTCGTTTTCTGCCAAATCCACTTATCATTCCAATGTGCCTCTGATATACCTATAGTTTTGGAGCCCAGGACTCGCCTTTCGCCTTAGCGCTTTCCTTACGGTTCCCTGGCTTCCCATGCAACCGAGCGCTCGAGGCTTTTCCTTTTTGAGTGGTTTTGCATTAGAAATGGCCTCCATTTCCCGATCCGGGCTTCCTAATTGCTAGTTTTGCCTCTTGCACAGTCTCCATGGACCTCGGTCAATGCACTTTGACCGAGGTCCTCATCGTTCCTTACTGGCTGCAAAATGCCACTGTCCAGAGGTCTTCCAGATTGCTCTTTGTTCATGAATTTTGAAGTCTGTCCTGATTTGATATAGTCATGGCACTTTGATAATTTTTTCATGGATCCAACTCAGATCAAATTCTCTCAAGAATTTCACAAGGATGTAGGGGTTTAACAGGTAGAAAAATTGGCTAAGTGTTGGCTCGAGCAGGTTTGTGAGGCAAACAGTTAGATTATACTTATCCAGGAATTATGCAGGAGGAACAAGCATTGTATTTTCTTCTCAGATCTTCTAATTAATGCAATATATATAGGTGGGGATATTAGTAGTTTCTTTCCCCATAGAAATATTGCGCTATGTGGGATTAATATTCTTCCTCTTTTTTCATATTGCTTCCATCGATAATTTTTGGCTTTTTCCGAGAAGAGTAGATTAGATTCTTGTCTTATGTTTTAGAAATCACATAAGCTGTTAAATCTACAAAAAAATCTACACATGCCCTAATATTTTTTTTCAAAGTCAAATTTGTATGGAAAATGCATCTAAATTTCTCAGATTTTTACTTTTAAATTGCATATAAATGAAAATAGTATATATTTTAAAAAAATAATCATGTTGATGAAAGTCAGAGCATGTGGTTTTTTTTGGAAATTGTTTAGGCATTGTTGGATGCAAAATGCATTCATTAAACTACATAGTTGGCATCATTTTAACTGGAATAGAAAACGATATAGTGCGGTTTAGAAATATAAAGAGAAGACTCATTTTTAATGATCTATGGGACAAATCTTGCAAAGTTGAAACCATAGAAAAGGATGAAAATGAATTGGCATTAGATGTGAAGCCAAATGAAGGAGGACCAGCCAAGCCTATATATGTTAGAGAACTTTCCATTTGGAAGAGAGAAAAACAAGAAACATTTTTCCTTCATCAATGCTACAGTGAGAAAGGAGCTAATTAAACTCGTTGTCTAATCTAATGATTCATATGGAGCTCTTGAAAATTTCTAAGATATATATGATTGTCATTCAGAATTAGAACTCGTATAGCTTCTTATGAAGCTTTTAACCTTGAATTGAAGATGGTAACTCCATGGAATAGGTCTCAAAAATCAAATCTATAATGCATGGCATCAATGTGGCTGGAGTAAATATTGATCGTCCTCTCATGTACTTCATAAAGGCCCTCTATCCTACCTACTCTCACTATGTTGAATCTCTACAAGTGAGTGGCCAAATAAAAAAACATAATATTTGAAACCCTAGTTCAGAAGGTTATAAAAAGAGAAAAATAATTTCAAAAGAAGAAGCAAGAATCACAATATAATGAATAAAATTCACATGCTTCCCAAAAGGGAAAGTCTAATTCGTCCAGAGGAGATAACAAAAAAAGTGGACATGTGAGAAAGCACTGCATATGGGGGGGCAGGGGGGATAGAAAGAATCATGCATACATACATGATCTACTTTGTGTTCATTGTGGAAGAAAAGGACATAAAGCCGAAACATGAAAAATTACATTAGAGAAGGTCGAGAACAAGAAAATGGTAACGCCCAAGAATTAGTTCATTACATTGGAGCTCATTGTAATATTGGCTTGCATGAGGATGCATTTAACATTGTTTATGCTTCTCGGAGAGACACATGGATGCTTGATATAGGTTCCACCTGCTACATGACATTTTAGAGAGAATAATTTGAGGAATTTGATGAAAAAAAAAATGGTGTGGTATACTTTACTGACAGGTCTAGTCTCGTGCCTTCAGGGATTGGTAAAATAAAACTAAAGCTAATTGGAGTATCATTTCTTTTTCATTATGTTCTTTATCTTCCTCAATTGCAGAGGAACCTTATATCCCTTGTGCACATTCACTAAGAAGGACATTCCATTCATACTTTTGTTGGAAAGGTTGAGATATGGAAGAATATCAACAATAAGGTCATGATGCATAGAGAGGAAGAATACATGTTTCTAAAGCTAAAGGGTACATACACATCTTCTACACAACATTCAACCCATATTACTCAGCATAAGGAAGATACAATGCCTTCAAGTCTTCTATGGCATACTAGATTTGGACATATTAATTATGAAACTCTTTAATTGATCAAAAAGAACATTGTTTCTGGTCTTCCAAGTATTTCTAGAAAGCTAAATCAATGTTCTACCTCCATTCTTGAAAAACATAAAAAACAGCGATTCTATCTCTCCAATTTTAAAGCATATACAAAACTTTCTTTGATTCATTCAAATTTGTACGATCCAATACGTGTACATTCGGAAAATGGAAATAAATACATTATGACATTTATTGATGATTACAGGAGAATGTGTTGGGTCTCGTTTTTGAAATATAAACCTAAATCATTTGAAGCATTTAAAAACTTTCATGTATGGATCGAAAATGAAGTTAAAACTAGGATTGGTGCCCTTCGTACTCATAATGTGTCACATGAGTCCTCTAACACATTCAATAATTTATCCAAAAATATGCGTTGGTGAAACTAAAAATAAAAATAAAAAATCCATTAATCAATTTCTTACATAAGTACTGACTTATAGAATGATTTACTTATCCTAACTTTACTAGCCGTACCAAACTATGAAATTCCCCACCTATATTAGAGTTACACTTGTGTAATGTTGCTATATGTTTATGTCTGAATTCTAGGACTCCATGCTCCATAAGGGACAACTTGACTCGCCATGCTATACTACTTGTGTTTAATTGGCGGTCATTAAACATTATATAGCCACTTCCCCTAAGTTTATTTTTTAAATGCACCCTGTGTTATTTCATTAAACCCTCAATTAAATTTTGATTTTAGTCAATAAATTAATGCGCACCCTTGTGGCCTATACTCTGCCCCTCTCACTCAATCGTTGAGCTCCACCTCAACAAGGATCACATGGCCTTCATGTTTTTTTAGCTCCTTCCATTTCTTGAGGGCAGCACTGACCATTTTGGCTTGGATCAATGGTTCTCTTTGATTGTTGGCATTTCTAACCCTAACGCTTTTCCTAGCTTATCGTATTTTGGGTTTAGTTGCTTGTTTCTTGCTAAAGACCTCAAAGGCGAATACCTATATCTCCTCCTGCGCCTTCATGGCGGATCTAGCTCTCCCAATATGCTACTTCAATTCCCTGCAAAACTCCTCCACTTCTTAGTAAATACCCTTCTCGTCACCATTTTATTTTCACATTTACTAGGTTTAATATTTTTTGTTGTGCATGAATGTTACTTGATGTTGGATTTTATGAAGTAGGTTGCCTATTGCGAAGACCTCAAAGTGGTGATTCCCCTTCTCGCTAACAAGTATAGCTCAATCACATCTCTGGGGTGAGTTGACAACCCCTACTTCTCTCCTTTGAGCACACGATAGTGCACAACTTCATTTGACTAATTCTTTGGGGGTCCCGATTTTGGTATGCAAAGAACCCTTGTTCCTACCTTCCAGTCACTCTAAACCGGTATGCTTCTAGAGAGAGGCCTATCATATAGTTACCTTGGAAGAATAGATTACCCTACTTGTTCCCCAACCTTTGTACTTATTCTACTTGTTTCTACCATGTTTGTTGTAGCTTACATGATGTTGGTTGACCATCTCGCCTACTAGTTTTTATCATTATTGTTTGCAGAGGTTCAACAAGCCTACATTTTGATGTAGGATTCCTTATAGGTAAATCTCTTTCTGAGTTCACTCCTTTCTTAATTTCTACCATACCCCTAGTTATAAGCATATTGTATGATTCTTTTGTTGATACGTAAGGAATGTTGTGCTATTTTTCTTCCATTATGGTTTCCGTTGGAAAAGGGCATGGAGGTTTTCTCACTATCTCATCGTTGTATCATAAGAGGGTAACTTTGCTATACTAGTTGATTTACTATGGCTATCTGAAAATGTGTCCTATTGATGCTAGCGGGATGTGTGATTTCAGTCTTGGTCAGGGAAATAATTCCTTTGAGTCTTCATTATCTCTCTTGATGACGATTTATCATTAAGATTTTTTTTTAATATTTCAAATGTATGTGGAAATTTAAGGCACTTGAATTCCATACTAGTTTTTAAAAGGGTTTATAGTTTCGGTCCTTCCTTTATAAGTTTGGCATGTCATTTTTAGTTTGGTTGTTCTAGTACTTGACAATTATATTATGTACACATTTCCTCGTTCCTTAATTTGAATTTCACGAAGTTTAGGATTTTCTTGACACTAGTGTGTTCCCCTTCTTAGCTCCAAGATTCTTTACAGAATTATTACTTTATTATCTATCTAAGTTGCATATTGAATTAAATGTTACAGTTCTTCTCTTGTGAATTTATTTTTCTAAAGGTTCAGATGTCGCATGAGGAGTTTGCATCCTTAAAGATTCCTCCCTGCTCCCTGAGCTAGTTTAGATGCATGTAAAATTGATAGTTTCTCATTTATTTTTGAACTATGAAAGAAGCTCTTAGAGAGGCTTACTTTGATGTTTTGGGTTTCCATTAAAATGTTATTAATAAAGAAATGTTGATATCACCCAAATCTTCTCACATTGATGTTTATGTTATCATGCATCCAAGTTGTTGTAATATTTCTCATTCCCAAGATGGAATTATGTATGCACTCATATGTATGTGTTATTTGAATTAATTATAGTCCTATGAATTTATGTAATTTTCCTAGGTTTGATGGACTTATTGACTCCCATTGACTTCATGTTATTACTATTTGTCTTGGTTATTATTGCATAATAATTACTTGTTTTGTGTGCTCATAATGTGCACCGCGTGCAACATAATCTTATCAAAGAAGTCATTCTTGGTTATAGGTAGTAGAGTCTCTTGTCCTTAGAAGATCCTTGAACTCATCACTATTTGTATTCTTGATATTCCTTTTTATAGATACAATAAGGCTTGAAACTGCATTACGTAGGTCCTTTGACTAAATACATTATGGTATCCTTCTATATCAGGGATAATTTTTCTATTGCCGAGATGATTAATAATCTACAGTCTATATATCAAATATTTTTTTCCTTTCCAATACTTTCTATATTCTCTTACACTCCTATAGCCACTCCCTTGACACACGGAGTGAGTAAGCTAACATGTATACTTGTTCCTAGTTCTGGTTTAATTTTGGGGTTAGTCTCCTTTTCTAGATTTTTTTCCTTATGAACAAATGGGATGTCTTATGCCCTTTATTTAATTTTACAACAAAACTCCCACTTCCCATGAAGGAAATATTCCTATAGAATAGATACTATCTCTTTGTGAGGGGAGAAAGGAGCCCTAAGGAAATTTGTTTCCAATTCCCCATTATATTATTTTTTATTATCACCTTGGAATTCATCTAACCCTCATCCCCACAACTAGTCACTTGACCTCATCAGTAATTTAAGTATATTTCAACTGTGGATCAACTAGAAACTAAAACAAGAATCAAAGTTAGTTTTTCCATACAATTCGATCGACACTCATTATTAGTAATTTTTATAACTACTTCTATTTGTATCAAAGATAGCCCACCACTAATCATGATTCGCATAGAAAAATCACACCATATAAATATTCATTGTACACCAAATTTTAACACTAATTTATGGATAAAATAAAGTTTCATAGATATAGTCATGCACTAAACATCTATGTACCATTTAAATCAATTACATACTCAAAGTATTACCACCAATTTCGGTAATAAATTTTGGTTAAGATAAATACTAACTGGTCAAAACTTTCATTAACCAATTCACCTATATGTACTCATACATCAATCCATGATGACCGCATATATTTCTAACGATACTTTCAAATTCAGAATCCTAGATGCAAAATCATAACTTAGTATAAAACAACAATATTAAAGAAACCTTTGACCAATGCTTTGGCTGGAAATTGGAACTTAGAAATGATTTTTCCTCCCAACCTTCATTCAATCCTTTGGTTCCCCCCAAGACAAGAAGCCTCTTAGCTTCGTTCAACAACCTCTTGTTGATTCTAATTCATGTTCTAAATACATGATGTTTCTTTGACAACATCCTGCCTTTCAGAGCTCTGCTTATCCCTTAGCCTAGGTTGTTTCCTTTTGCTTTCAAAAGGAAAGAAAAAACTATAGTTTTCTCCCACATATTAAAAATATGTCTTTTTCTTCCACAAACTTGTTCCCTCAGTATTTATCTTCAACTGAGTGCATAATAATATCAATTTACAATTTTTTTTGAGATTTGCAAGCTTCTCTTTCCCACATTTCCAGCTTTGCAACTAAATTATCTATTAGTAGAAATATCAATTAACATTTAGTTTTCCTACATATGGCCAACTAGCCCTTTAAAACAATAGTTTTTAAAATAGTTTGTAAGAAAAATATTTACATGCAATAGAGGAGTGTTACATTTTGCCCCTCTCAAAATAACACCATCCACGATGTTTTTATCCAACTAGCTCTTATTAAAATAGCCCTAGGTATGATTCCTTCATAGAATCCTCCTGCTCCCATGTATGCTCCTCAGGAATAGAGTACTTCCATTGTACTTTAACCTGAGCAACGACTCGATTCCGGAGCGCGGTATCTCTCCAATAGCGAATATAGAGTGGCTATGGTAGGAAGTCTCCTTCGAGCTCCACCTATATAACATTCTAGTCAAACACATGAGATGGACATATTTTTTTAATAATGATACATGAAATAAATTATGCACTTTAATATTATTTGTCATAGCTAATTGGTAAGCTACTAGTCCAACTGTATGCAAGATTTCGAAGGGTCCATAGTAACGTGGGGCGAGTTTGGCACAAGTTCCTATTTCGAGTGTGCTCCTCCTGGGTTTTACTTGCAAACATACATGGTCCCTAGTGTTGAATTCTTTATGCACCCTTCTCTTGCATACATAGCTCTTTTATGGGCCTTTAGTTGCTTTGCTATTTTGGTGTATCCCCTTCACCATGTGTTCCATTTTTTGTAATGTGTATGGACCTAGTAGTAAATTATCTTCTGGTTGATTCTAGCTAAGAGGTGTATGGCAGTTTCTACCATATAATGCTTCAAAAGGATTCATCTTAATGGTAGCTTGGTAGTTGTTGTTATAGTCAAAGTTTTCTAGATGCAGAAAATCTTCCTATTTCATTGGCTGATGCATGCCATACATTCTCAAGATATCTTCAAGGATCCAATTTATTCTTTTTGTTTGGCCATCAATTTGTGGATGGTATGTGATGCTGAAATTCAACTGTGTCCCCAAACCCCCAAAGAGTGCCTTCTAGAACTTGGAGGTAAAGTTTGCACCTTTGTTTGATACAATGGCTTTTGGTATCCCTTGCAACTGAAAGATATATTTAATAAAAATACTAGTTATTTGAGCAGTCCCAAAAGTGGATTGTACTGGTATAAAATGAGTTTCTTTAGCTCAAACATCTGCCACTACTATAATAGAGTCATGTTGACATTTTGTTTGTGGTAGCAGGATGATAAAAATCTATCGAAATTGTCTCCCTTTTCCACTCAACTATTGGTGAGGGGTTCAACAACACATCTCGATTATGATGTTCAACTTTAACTTGCTAGCATTCCATACATTTCGTTAAATATTTTGCCACATCCAATTTCATACATGGCCAAAATATCCTTTTCTTAGTGTAGTGAGCATTTGCTAGTATCTGGGATGGCATGTGTAAGGATTATTGTGATATTCATTTGGTTCTTAACACTTGGTTGTCCATTCAAATATTATACCCTTTTTCTGTAGAGAGGTAATAGGATGATCGAATTTAGAAAATGCTTCAGTAAATTTGTGGTAGTATCTGACAATTCCCATAAATGATTGTACCACTGATACGTGCTTGGGTGTGGGCCAATTCATGATGCCTAACTTTCTATGGGTCCATAACCAATCCTTCCTTGGAAGTGATATGTCCCAAATATTGTATCCTATCTTTATAAAATTCACACTTACTAATTTTGGCATACAATCGGTGTTCCCTTAAGGTTTGTAGCACTATTATCAAATGTTGCTTGTCTTCTTCCTCATTCCTTGAGTATATGAGAATATCATCTATAAATACTAGCATTAAATTATCAAGGTAGGGATGAAGTATGTTATTCATCAGACACATAAAATTTGCTAGTGCGTTGGTGAGACCAAGAGGTAGTACCACAAACTCATAATGACCATATCTAGATTGAAAGGTTGTCTTATATATGTCATCATTCTTGATACATAATTCATGATAAGCAGTTCTTAGGTCGATCTTTGAGAATATGGTTACCTCTCTCACTTGATCGAACAAATCATCTATTTGAGGAAATGGGTATTCATTATTGAATGTTAACTTGTTCAACTTACAGTATTCAATACACATTCTAAGTGTGCCATCCTTTTTCTTGACAAAAAGTACTGGTGCCCCATGGTGAGTCATTAGGCTTGATATATCCCTTATTCAACAATTCTTTTAATTTCATCTCTAACTCTAGAAACTATTGCGTGATCATTCTATACAGGGCTCTAGACAGCAAAGTTGCGCTCGACACCAAGTAAATGGTTAAATCTATATCCTTATGGAGGGGTAATTCCGAAATTTCTTCTGGGAAAACATATTGAAAATCTCTAATCACTAGTAGACTCTTCATTTTTTCCTTCTCAGTTAATCACTAATTTCCTTCTCTACCATATATAAATGGAACCCTTTCCTAACACTCCTTTTGAGTTGTAATGCTGTGATTTATTGGAGTGACACCAGTTTTGGTTTCCCTTTAACTAACCAAATCTATCCACCTTGATCTACAGATTGAACTATTTTTTCTAGGTAGTTGATAGCAACACCATGTTGTTCTAACAAATCCATGCCTATTAGTACATTGTAAGATCCCAAAGGAAGAATATTTAAGTCCATTTAGGTACCATAACCATTTAAGTTAATACTACATTGTTTAGTTTGACTAGTGAACCTTCTTTTAGCACCAATCACCAACTTATCCACCCAAGCATCCTTGAATTTTTTAGTTTTTAATTTACACTTTTCTACAAGTTATGACCTGATATAACTAAAACTAGCCCCTGGATCTATTAAAACAAACATAGTTTGGTTCAGTGTAGTGCCTTTGATTTCAATCATAGTGGATTGATGTTCAACTTGTCGATCCTCCAATGTCGTGCTCATTATGGGAATGCTTCTACCCATATCATTAACTTGCGTTGCCTCTTGGATTGCCTAAATATTCTGGACAAATCTTTGGTTATGTGGGCAATCCCTTAGTAAGTGTGGTTCACCACAACCCCAACATTTTAATTGTTCCCATTCTTTTGTGATACCATTCTTCTTGTTGTTTAACTCCATGGGATTTGATCCTGTGTAAGATCATGTCAGGATAGGTATATTTCCTCTTGATATATTCTTTCATTGATGGTCCTTACCAAAAATTTTAAGCTAAGGAGGCTTATGCCTTTTAAAAATACCTCCTAGCTTACTTTTATCCTTGTTTTGCCATGCATTTCCACCCTCATTTATGCTCTTAAACTCTTGATAACATAGCCTAGCCTTCCTTACTGTTTCATCCATGGTTTTTTGTTGATCAAACTCAATTATTTTTTTATATGAGGTAGGTAGATGGTTTTAAAAACATTATATTTTAGCCTTTTCCTCCTTAAGATATGGGACATGACATAGTAGATTAGTGAACTTGGCCACGATTTTGTCCATGGATAATCACCCAATCTATAGCTCATGGAATTAGTTGGCGCGATCATCATAATAACGCTCACTATGGTACTGGGGCTTGAATTGTTTATGAAATTCCTCCTAAGATATTGTCTTTTCCTCCAACTAAATTACACTTTTCACCTCCTCCCATGACAAGGAAGATTTATCTTGCAACTAATAAATGGCCAGATGGGCCTTCAAATTACTTTCATATTCATACACTTGAAATTATTTGATCATATTTAACAGCAAAGCATCTACATCTTCCTCTTTTTCCCCATTAAAAGTAGGGGACTTTATCTTCCTGAACTCTCCATGTAACTTGACCTTCTTATTTCCTTTCTGTTATTTTGGGGATATCTGGTATAATTTCCTCCCAATTTTGATTTATCATATTCTCTTTCACCCTTCTTCCTCTTCTATCCGTCTAGTTCTATGCTTCTATGTCTAGATTTTTCTATCCATTCCTAGATCATCCTCTCTTTCTCTGTGCTAGCCTGCAATAATTACTCATTACTCATTAGGGGAATTTTGAAGTCTATAATGGGCCTCCTAAGAAAAATGTACAACCAAAATTAAATTTGTATCAAACAATAGGATTCAAGATGATGATGTCAACCATGGGGGATGTTTCACCATTTTCGGAGTAAAAAGGTAAAAAGATTAAAAAATAATAAAATAATAAAACTATTTTTTCAACTCATATTTTCAACTTATCTCCCTAAGGTTTTACTCAAATTTTGTGTAGAAGTACTTGTTGGATGCAAAATTTAACTCCTCGTCTAAGGAGTATGCATGTTGCATACTTTCAATGGACCATGCTACATGAAAAAACATGATTGCAATAATGTTTTTCATGTATTTCTCATTTGTTTTTGCAGCATGGTCCATCGAAAGTATGCAACATGGGTACTCCTTGGATGAGGAATCAAATTTTGCATCCAACAAGTGTTTGCACTCAAAATATGAGTAAACCCATAGGGAGATAAGTTGAAAATACGAGCTGAAAAAATAGTTTTTTTCTTTTTTCCCTCTAAAATTTGATGATGTAATCTAATCTTATTTTATTATTTCCACTATTATTTTATAATTTCCTTATGAGGCCCATTTTAGACCTAAAAATTCCCCTAATGGCTCCATTGTTTTATTTCCTATTGCAAAACTCTTCACTGTATCAACCTGTTGTGAGGGAAATGAAGTGCTACCTTCCCCCAATTCAATATACAAATCCTCACACACGATGTTCATTGGAGGAGAGAATTTTATCATCATGCTGCACTTTCATCCACCTCTGATACCATATGTCACATGACTCTACCTCTACATTCTCCAAATGGAAATAAATACATTATGGCATTTATTGATGATTACACTAGAATGTGTTAGGTCTCTTTTTTGAAATATAAATCTAAAGCATTTGAAGCATTTAAAAACTTTCATGTATGGATGGAAAATGAAGAAAAAACCTAGGATCGATGCCCTTCGTACTCATAATGTGTCGCATGGCTCCTCTAACACACTCAATAATTTATTTGAAAATATGCATTGCCAAAACTAAAAAAATAAATTTAGTTTTCCATTAATTGATTTACATGAGTACTCACTTATAGAATGATTGACTTATCCCAACTTTACTAGCGATACCAACCTATGAAATTCCCCATCTATATCAAAGCTATACTTGTGTTCTATTGCAATATGTTTATTCTTGAATTCTAGAACTACATGCTCCATGAAGGACAACTCGACCAACCTTGCTATACTACTTGTGTTTAATTTGCGGCCCTTAAAATTTATATATCCACTTCCCCTAAGTTTAATTTTCAAATGTGCCCTATACTATTTCATTCAACCCTCAATTAGAGTTTTATATGAGTCAATAAATTATGGCGTACCCCCATGGCCTTTACTCCACCCCTCTCACTCACGATGAGCTCCACCTCAGAAAGGATCACATGGCCTTCACATTTTCTCGGCTTAGACTATTTTTTGATGGAGGTGAAAAATACAAATGGTGCATATCATTTTGGGTTGGATCAGCGGTTCTCTTCGACTGGTGGCATTTCTAACCCTAACGCTTGTCCTAGCTCATTGAATTGGGGGTTCATTTGCTTGTTTCTTGCAAGTGACCTCAGAGATGAATACCCGTCTCTCCTCCCACTCCTTCATTGCAGCTCTGGATTTTCTGGTATGCTACTCCAGCACATTACAAAATGACTCCACTTCCTAGTAAATAACCCCCTCATTACCATTTTATTTCTGTGTTTACCAGGTTCAATATTTATTGTTGTGCACTAATGTTATTTGATGTTGGATTTTGTGTAGCAGGGTTCCTGCTGTGATGGTGACAAGAAGACCTCTGGGTGATGATTCCCCTTCTCTCTAGCATGTATAGCTTAATCACACCTTTGGGGTGAGTCAACAACCCCTGCTTCTCTCCCTCACATGCACTGTGGCGCACAACGTAACTTGAATAATTTGTTGAGGGTCTGAATTTTGGTACTTAGAGAAACATCCTTCCTACCTTCCGCTCTCTCTAAATCGGTATGTTGCTAGAGAAATGTTTATCATACACTTTACCTTAGAATTATAGGTTACCCTACTCATTACCAAACCTTTGTACTACATGATTTTGGTTCACCATCTTGCTTGCTAATGTTTATGTTCATTTTTTGCAAGGGTTCAACGACCCCCATTTTAGTGTAGGCTTCCTTATAGGTAAATCTATTTTTGAGTTTTCTCCTTTCTTGCTTTCTACCACACCCTTGGTCCTAGGTGTCTTGTACGCTTCTTTTGTTGATAGGTAAGGAATGTTTTGCAATTTTTATTCCATTACCATTTCTGATGGAAAAGGGTATGGGGGTTTTCTCACCATCACATTGTTGTCTCACGGGTGGGTACCTTCACTCTGTTTGTCAATCTACAATGTCTATCCGAAAATGCATCCTATTGATTCTAGCTCGCTCTTGAATTTCAATCTTGGCTATGGAAAGAATTCCTTTGAGTCTTCATTATCTCCCGTGATGATGATTTGTTATTAAGATTTTTTTTGTAAATATTATGAATGTATGTGGAAATTTAAGGCATCACGATTTCATCCGAGTTTTAGAAAGGGTTTAGAGTTTTGACCCTTTCTTTATCAGTTTGGTGTGCAACTTTTAGTGTGGTTGTTCTATTACTTGACGGTTATATTATGTATACAGTGCCCCATTCCTCAATTTACATGTCATGGATTTTAGGAATTTGTGTCGACTGTTGTGTTCCCCTTCTTGTCTCTAGGCTTATTTACAAAACTATCACTTTATTATATCTCTATGTTGAGTCTTAAATTAAATGTTACTATTCTTCTCTTGTGAATTTATTTGTATAAAGGCTCAAATGTCACAGGAGGAGTTTGCATCCTTATAGATTCCTCCATGTGTTGGTTTACATGAATATAAAATTTTGGGTTTCCATTAAAATGTTATTAATAAAGAAATGCTAATATCACTCAAATCTTCTCATGTTGATGTTTATGTTGTCATGCATCCAAGTTGTTGTAAAATTTCTCATTCCCAAAATGGAATTTTGTATGCACTCTGATGTAGGTGTTATTTGAATTAATTATAGTCTTTTTCATTTATGTACTTTGCCGAGGTTCGATGGCCTTCTTGACTCGCAATGACTACATGTTATTACTATTTATCTTGTTTATTATTACATAATAATTACCTGTTTTGCGTGCTCAGAATCTACACAACATGCAACATAACCTTATCTAGACAACCAGTATTGTCTATAGGGAGCATATTCTCATGTCCTTCTATGAAAATTGAACTCGTTACTATTATTATTCTCGATATTCCTATTTATAGATATAGTAAGGCCTCAAACTAAATTACACAGGTCCTTTGACTAAAAACTTTATGACAACCTTCTATCTCCCTGATAAATTTTCTATTGTTGAGATTATTAATAATCTATAGTCTATATATCCATTATTTGTTTCCTTTTCAATTCTTACAACGTACTCTTACACTCATATAACTGCTCCCTTGACACAACAAGTGAGTAAGCTAGTATCTATATATATGTCTAGTGCTAGTTTTATTTCTAGGTTAATCTCATGTTCTAGAATGTTTTCCTTATGAATAAATGGGTTGTTATATGCCCTTTATTTAGTTCTAAAAAAAACTCCCACTTCCCACGAAGGAAACACTCCTACACATTAGCTACTATCTCTTTGTGAGGGGAGAAAGGAGGCCTACATGAATTCATTTCCAATTCCCCATTAGACTACATTTTTTTCTCACCTAGGAATTGATCTCATCATCATTCCCACAACTAGTCACCTAACCTACTTAGTAATTTAAGCCAATTTCAACAGTAGATCAACTAGAAACTAAAACACGAATCAAAGTTATTATTTCCATACAAACTAGATAGACACTCACTATCAATATTTTTTATAACTACTTCTATTTGCACCAAAGATAGCCCACATATAATCATGATTCCCCTAGAAATAGAACACCATATAAATTTCTATTGTACACCAAATTTTAACATTAATTGATAAATAAAAGGAAGATTCATAAATATAGTAATGCACTAAACATCTAAATACCATGAAAATCCATTACATATTCAAAGTATTACCACCAATTTCTATAATCCATTTTGCTTAAAATAAAGACTCACTGATCAACAGTTTCATTAACCAATTCACTTATACTTACTCATACATCAATCCATGATGACCGCACAAAGTTCTATTTGTACTTTGAAATTCAGAATCCTAGATGCAAAATCAAAACTTAGTATAAAATAGTAGTAGTAAAGAAACCTCTCATTGATGCTTTGGTTGTAAATTGCAACTGGGAAATGATTTTTCCTCCCAACCTTGAACCAATCCGTTGGTTCCCCCTGAGTCGAGAAGTCTTGTGCCTTGATTTAGAAACCTCTTTGCGATTCTAATTCATGTTTTGAATACATGATTCTCACCAAGTTTTTCTTTGGCAACGCCCTGCCTTTTAGGTCTTTGCTTATCTCTTAACCTAGGTTGTTTCCTTTCTCTTTGGAAAGGAACAAAAAATCTATCTTTTTCTCCCACAGATTAAACATCTCTCTTTTTCTCACACATATTTGTTCCCTTAGTATTTATCTTAAATAGACTGGATAATAATCTAAATTTACAATGTTTTTCTAGACTAGCAAGATTCTCTTTCCCACATTTCCATATTTAAAAATTAATTATCTATTATTCAAAATATCAATTAACATTTAAGTTTTCCCCCTATGGCCCATTGTTTATTACAACAATAGTTTTAAAATACTTTGTAAAAAAAATATTTACATGCAAAGGAGGGGTGTTACATAATGGAAAAGAGTATACAAGTAATTATTTTCAATCATATATTTGATAACATGCCATCCAATTTTAAACAACAGTTCCATATAATCCTCAACAAAATGGTGTAGGTGAGAGGATGAATAAAGCATTTCTAAATATGGCTCATTCAGTGATTTTTTTTAAGAATGTAAAATTGATGTTTTGCACTAATGTTGTTTTGTGTGTAGTTTATGTAAAGAGCATAAGTCCATCACATGCTATTCAAAACAATACTCTTTACGAAATGTTTTATGGACCCAACCCCTCCATTAGGCATCCCAGGGTTTTTGGTTCTTCTTGCGATGCATTTATTCCAAAATAGAAGAGAAAGAAACTTGATGTGAGGAGTCATAAATTCATTTTCTTGGCGTACTTGAATAACACCTAGGTATATCATCTTTGCAAAGAGATAAATAAAAAATTCATACTTTCTAGAGATTCCATATTCGTTGAGTCCACTAAAAGTGATGACTTTGTTGAAAGATATCTTGATCATCTAGAAAGGATTTCATTGATGAAGACTTATCATGAATTTGAAAATGAGATCCCAAACATTGAAGGGCGGGACCCAATTCTTGGAAAATCTTTGGAATCTCCCTCTACAAAACCAACACCAACTCCTTGTGAATAATTTCCCGACAACTCATCAAATTTAGATGATGTTATAAGAAAAATTAAGAAGTTGAACATTGATGATGGCACACCCTCAGAGGAGCCATATAGTCCTCTAAAATAGCAAAAGTTGTTGATCAATACACTTTAAATTTTCCATCTTGATGAGATCAGAAAGAATGGAACTAGGATTTTTACCAGAGATGGTGTTGTAGGTGCTAATTCAAGGGATGACGCATATAGTTTTTTTAATTGTGAACTAAATTTGAACCTGTTTCCTTTAAAGAATATGATTTTCATTGTGAATGGAAATAATCTATGTAGAAGGAATATGATGCACTCATACAAAATGGGGCTTGGAAGTTGGTGGACCCTGCATATCGAACAAAATCAATTAGCACAATTGGGTCTTCAAAAACAAGTACAAAGTAGATGACTCACTTGAAAAACACAAAGAAAGGATCATGGGAAAATTATTTTCACAAAAATAAGGTTTTGACTACCAGGAAACCTTTGATCCCACAATAAAATAGTTTACCATCTCGACCATATTCTCTTTGGCAGCATAGAAAGGATAGAAAATACATCAAATCGATGTGAATAAAACTTTCTTGCATGGGGATTTGAAAGAAATATTTTAATGTCTCAACCTAGAGGCATGGTTGTGAAGGGAAAAGAAAAGAAGGTATGCAAACCCATCAAATCCTTGTATGGTCTAAAATAGGCACCATGAGCATCATAAGAATAGTTAACCGACCATCTTTTGAAGCTAAATTTCAAAACCTAAAATCTTGTTTATGCAGCTTTTTTTTCAAAATGTTTGGAAAAACAATTGTGTATATTTTGTAGATGTAAATGATCTGTTAATAATTGGAAATAATGAATTTTATATTGCATATGTGATGAATGGTTTGAAGAAATATTTTTAAATGAAATACTTGGGACATATTCATTATTACTTGGGCATTAAAGTTCTGAATAAAGTACACTGGACAACTATTGAATAGATTTTCATGACAAAACGCAACTCTCTCTCCACTCCAATGGAATAGAACTTGAATCTTATGTCACAAGAAGGGAATAAAATTGGGGATGCAATGAAATACAAACAAATTGTAGGAAGTCGCATCTACCTCACAACTACGAGACTAGAAATATCATATGTTGTGAGCATTCTTTCCATATTTTTGCCAAAACAATGTGAGGGACATTGGTTTGTTGAGAAAATAGTCCGACAATACTTAAATGGAACTCAAGATTATGGATTAAAGTACACGAAGGTGGATGACTTCATGAAGGTGGATGACTTCAATCTTATTAAATATTATAATATAGATATTGATGTGAACGAGTAAAATGGAGTATCAACTTTAGGATATATCATGAGTCTATGATCAATAACTATCTCTTGGAGGTCACGCAAACAATTAGTTCTAGAAATTTCCACAATAGAAGCAGAATATGTGGTGGCCACAGAAACAACAAAGGAAGTTGTGTGCCTTAGGAAAATACTAGAAGAATAGTAGGAGAAAAAAGTGATCTCAACTCCCATACTTCTTAACAATACTTCCGTAATTAAGTTGGATAAGAACCCCAAAATACATGATTGAGCCAACCACATTAACACTAAATATCTTTTGATTTGATACCATGTAGAGACCAAAAATAATCATCTAGGACATTGTTTCATGGCTAAGAAAATTGTATACATCTTCACCAAATAACTTGGAAGAGAAAAATATGAAAAGTACAAAACAATGCTTGGTCTCACAAACACCCCTTCATATTAAGGAGGGGAATGCTAAACACCTTAATCTTAAGTGATTATGGTGAAGAGTAATTAATTATAAATAGGTAATGGATAACTGATTGGGAAAACTAATAGCACACATAGTTGGAAAATTGTTTCTCCTTGCAATAATTCACATCTCTCATTAATGAATAACATTGGAAGTTTTTGCATAATCCTGAGTTTAACAAAATTTAATATAAGTTGAAATTGACAGGTACAATGAAATCAATGCGCTACAAATTAACATGTACATGAAAATAAATAACTATGTATATGTCTATTGAATAGAGATAGACATTCACATCTACACTCAGGCTAACACATTAAAAAATTGACATGAATATTGAATTCAACCAAATGTTTATGATTGCATGCATTTATTTCAATATATATGTTTCGTCACTAAGCCTTCTCACTTTATTTCTATTAAACTATTTTTCATACAATTTTTTAAATATACTTAGGACTAATACAATTTATGTTCTTGAAAAACTAAGAGAACCATGTACATTTATAAAAACCATATTCATCTCAAACATATACATAAACATCATTTTATCATCTACAAGTTGTGTCACTATACTAAAAATTGAATAATGTAAATTGACATTGGTCCTTCTTAAGTAGATTAAGAAGCATTAAATATCTTAATCATTTCATTTTATGATTATTTACCATATTCATTATCAAACATTACTAATTTTTTATTATTTCGATTCATGATTATGTAAATTTCAAAGCATCACGTTCATGTCATAAATATACATATACATGATGATGATCATCTAGAAATTTCACGTTACTACTTGTTACTTGAATTAATGTAGATCCTTATTAACTTTGAATCTATAATGTGTCGAGAGGGATCAAATCCAATAAGGTGCAAACCTTGTTTCCTAGAGTGCATAATTTTAGGAAATTTTATACCTAAAATGATTTGATCCCCCATCGATCATGATGGATCCAAACTTGAGATGCATTTACACTAGTTCCAATTGTGGGTGAGAGTGTAAATTTTAGAGGATCATCATTAGGTATATTTATATGTTTGATATGAAATTGATCCTTTACATGATTATGAATCCAAATAAGAACAAGGTAACAAAAATCTTAGTGATAAAAACACATAACAAAATGAAATGATTAAGATATTGAATAACAAATATACATCATATATTAAGATGTGATATGATGAAGATATTTAAGAAAACATAAATTACATAGAAATTTATGTCATTATATGTCCTTCTACTTTTCTTTTAGACACACAAATACTTTTCCATCTTTTCATGTTTATCATATAGAAATGGAGGTTGAAATAAAAGATCATCTAAAACTTTGACTTGATATATTACACTGAATGTGAGACCCACATGCTTTTTCTCTCTAATATAAATAGTTATCTTGTTTAATGTCTATCTCTAGGACTTATGGATTTTTACATGTGGGATGTGTATGAAAAGATGTTACAGGATTATAGATAATATGTTCAACTACTCTAAGGATACCATTGACTTGTCATGCGTTAGTCCATCAATTTGACGCAAGAATAACACTAGAGTTTAGGAAGGTTGTGATAGTCCATGGTTTCCGATGGTTGACTATGGTTATGTCACATATTTATATACATCTTAGCATACAAAAGAATATATGTACATAAAAATGATTCAAAGATATTGAATTCTTCTCAATCTACTCGAGAAGGCTCAATGTCAATCTATCTTAGTCATTTTTTAGTATAGTCACATAATTTGTGTTGAGTGTGGAGCATGATTGTTTAGAGGTCTTTGTTTCAACTAGATGTATACCCCAAGAAGTTTGTAGACCCCTCCACATGGGGGGGTTGCGGGGGGGACTTTTCCTTCCCACAGGGGTTTGGGGGGGCTGATCGCCCCCGGCTGGGGGGTCCAGGGGCTAGCGGTCCCGCAGAGGGGGTTTCAGGGGTAGTGCCACTGAAGCTAAAAATAGATGTAAAAATGCCTTGTAAAAGGATAGTAATTTCTAGTCAATCTGGGTCGTTCATTAGGCAGATGATCTAACAGTAGAACTTATGTTTAGTTTAATGTTTTTTGCCCTAGAAGGTAACCCCTCTCTTTGTATGAGGGCATTGTATTTGAGGTTGTGTAATAGATGTGTATTCTCCGAGAGAGAAGCAAAGAGGTGAGACTGTGAGGGAAAACAGAGGATATTATAGCGGATCTGTTGTAGGTTGTGTCTCATCATTTTGCTGGATAATAGAAAGGAAGGATTGGCTATTCGGGGTGGACGTACTCGAAACTGGGTGAACCACGTATATCTGCGTCTCTCTTATTTTATGTGTTTTCTGTGTTTATAATTTTGCAATATTTTATGTGTTCCATTGCTCCGTAATATATAATTTTCTAACAACTGGTATCAGAGCCGAAGGTCTATTTGGTTGATAAACTTGCAGGAAAGAAGGGTTCCTCATTTGAGTGGGAGCAGTGGCGGAAGATGGTAAGTTTAGGGTCGAGAAA
>APFE031069777.1:17557-41909 GCA_000404065.3 Pinus taeda
CTCTCCCAATTTCAAGATTAGTTTCCACCAACTCTTCTCCTAATTTGAGCTTTGATCTAGTGATCATTCACAGCTAAACCAACACAAGCTTGTCTAACCTTACAGCCTAGAGCTCTGATACCACTTGATCTGATATTCACCCTATGAGTGACCTCAGTTGAAGATTTATTAAACAAAAAGTATTACAGACTCATATGCTGGTATGGGTTTTGTGTTATTGAAACATGGATCGATCATATTGTCAATACACAGACATTTAAATGGAAAGACAGCAGAGAAATTCAGTAAGAAACATAAGACACAAACAGTTTTTAATAAGGAGTTCACCCTATTCTCCAGGGCTACGTCTCAGGTCCAGCTTCAGTGGTGGCCTTATTTTATTGTATCTTACAGCAGAGAAATTACATTATAGGGACTCAATATGAGTTCTCCTGAAGCAGATTTTGCTTGGCAGGGTGGTCCTTGGGTTCCCCAAGCCACTCAGAGTTCACAGACTCTTTTTCTTCCTACCAGCTTTGTGACCCTTGGTCTACAGTGGAAAGAGCCAACTGTGATGCTCAATCCAAACAGATTCCTCTATGGGAAGGCTTGAATCTTCAAGCTCTCTGGTGCTCGATGTTGCCTTTTGTCAGCTCGACCCTCTGTCTCCTCTGCTTGGGTATACTTTTCTCTGTGTTCATTCCTCCTCTCGAGGTTCACTGTTCACTATCTCTCTGGTCGCTTGGACTCCTTTCCTAATCCTTCAACTCTCTTTCAACTGTCTCCGTTCATGGCTTTAACCATTCGACCCCTATGCATGTTTGGTTCCTCTCTTACTTGCATCGATTTACCTTCTGCAGCTGTGCTTGGTGTTTCCTATTCGGCATCAGCATGAGCACTCAAGGAGTGCCACGTGTCCCCATCTAACTAGTGCCAGCATGCTTCATCGGCTCGTTTCTTCGTTTATGTCGTGGATACGTTCTTTCTCCACCGTGGTGGTCAACAGATTCCAAATCCTTTTAAATCACAACTTATTTCCCTGTTGATTCTGCTTCTTTCCATCGGGCGCAATCTCAGCCGTCTAATCTGGACTCCTCCAGATCCAACGTCGTACGCACGTCGAGCGTGGTTGACTTGCTCGACCGTTAGCACGCGATCACGGCGGTTTTTCTCTCACCTCCGCTACCACGCATCGATCGCTAAGTGGGATCGCTCTGCTCTCCTCCAAAACCTCTTACCGTTCAAGGGCACCCCGATCAAACCGCCGGTTTCCAGGGCATGGATCTTGCCTTTGCGTTTTAGCACTTTTTCTTTCTCCGCCCGCGGTTCTCTGGCTCCCAACGTGACCGAGAGCTTAAGGCCTTTCCATTTCAGCCCTTTTCGCCTAGCGCTAATCGCACATCAAAATTGCCTCCTTTTTCCGATCTGGGGCTACTTTGGCCTCCTGCGTGGTCTCCATGGGCCTCGGTTAGCGCGCTTTGACCGAGGTCCTCGTCGTTCCACATCGGCTACCATGGCCACTGGTTCATGGTGTTTTTGATGTTGTTTTGGATTCTTTAACGATTTGTTCCGTCTCGATACAGTCAAGGTTCTTGACAGTCTTTTGTGGATCTGATTCGGATCATATTCTAGGGACTCTGACAATGCAATTGGACATTATGCAAGCCAAACAAAAGCAAGCAGAAGCAGAACAAAACTTGGTGATATTTTGTCCTAGATGCAGAAAGAAGCATAGACACAAAGAGTGCCCGCTAGATACGATCCAAATCTGCGCCATTTGTATGAAAGATCATGCCACAGAAAGCTGCCCATCACTCCCAGGACTGAAAGAAGTCAACAAAGAAGCAGAAGAAGAAACGAAACCAGTCTACCTACTAAATCAGCGTCGCCAATGGCAACCGCGACAAACAGGTATGCCCATTGATCCATCCTCTTCTTTTCAGCCTCCTCAGTATAATGCTTTGCAATATAATGGAACGTGGCAGAATCAGCCACTTTTCCCCAGTTGGGCACAGCAACCATTCCCTATGCCACCATGGCCAAATCCAACAAATCAAGCCAATTGGCCAAACTTTCCTTACTGTCCACCATTTTGGCAAAATAACGCATATTCATCACAATGGTCACCCTCCACCTCGTAGAGTCAAAACTGGCAGTCGAACTGGCAAAGACCCATAAATTAGCCAATAGGAACAATCCCCCTACCTCAACCCACACTGTCAACACCTTACACATTGCAACAAAATCCCCAGACCAACTTAAGACCGCAGCTCCCAGCCCAACCCAACTTGAACCCCAACAACAGACCAGTTCAATCTGTGCAAATTATTGAAGGACCAGAAATAGAAACCAAGTTAAGGGAGTGCAACGACCTTCAATTAAGATCTGGGCGTATAATCGAATCAGAGGGGGATAAAAATGTTCAAATTCAAATTCGTTACCTATAGAACAAACACCACAAGAAGAGAACCTGGTTAGACAGAAAACTCATGAACAAGCAACCACCTCTTCTCCACCATTCCCAGAACTACTAATCATACCTCACACAATAGAACACCTTGATTTTGATCTTCTGGGAGAATTGAAAAATTTGTGTATAAAAATACCACTCCTCCAGGCTATTCAAGATATCCCAATTTATGCAAAAACCATCAAGGAATTATGTATGAAAAAACCAAAGAGGAAAATAACAACAAATCCAACTGTCCATGTAGTCGGTACCTTATCTGACTTACTATCAGGAAGAGAAACACCTGTAAAATATGAGGACCCAGGAAACCCTATAGTCACGGTGCAAACAAATGGATGCTCCTTCCCCAATGCCTTAGTTGATTTAGGAGCAGCAATCAATATTCTTACAGCCACAACTTGTCAAAAGCTTAGCATTACATCATTGGACCCACCCACAACCTTGTTGGAATAGGCTGACCGATTGGTAGTCAGACCAAAAGGCACATTACATGATGTAATGGTGTCTGTAGACTCTTGGGAATACCCTGCAGACTTTATGATTATCAATTCTAGAAACCGACTGGATGGACACCCCTTAATTCTAGGTAGACCTTGCCTAGCAACTGCGGATGCTTACATTGGTTGTTGAACAGGCAGCATGACTATAGCAACAGGAAGCAATGTAAAGAATTTAGCCTTATATCCTCCAACTCAGCCAAGTTTAACAATAATCAAATCCAGAAAACAACTTGCATCATACCTAACTGAAAACATTAGATCACCACTAACCATAGAAGATGCTCTCGAATTTAAAGATCAAACAGAAGATGACATCATTAACGCCTACATTAACCAACTAAAAGCTGAATCCCATCTAAAATGTCACATGATCGAAGCAGAATTTGTTAGTGAAGTAGAAGAAGATCCCCTAAAAGATGCTAACGATCAATCAATACCAACCACCTCTGTTTATAACAGCAAAACCATAGAAATTGAGCCAAGAAAAACTTTCAACATTAACAAAAACCTGACTGTTGACCAAGAGCACAAGCTAGTTCAACTCCTGAGAAAATATAAAGAGGCCTTTGAATTGGATTACCCGGATATGAAAGGAATTGATCCCCACTTGTGTATGCACCACATCTATATAGAAAATGATGCTAGACCCGTTCGCCAACCCCAACGGAGATTAAATCCTCATCTTAAGGATATTGTGAAAGTTGAATTGCAAAAACTTTTAGATGTAAACTTTATCTACCTAATATATGACAGCAAGTAGGTCTCTCCATTAGTAGTGGTGCCGAAAAAGAATGGAAAGTGGTAGATATGTGTTGACTATAGAGAACTTAATACAACAACCCAGAAAGACCATTTCCCCCTTCCATTCATTGACCAGGTCTTGGACACATTAGTAGGAAAGTAATTCTTTTATTTCCTAGATGGCTTTAGTGGATACAATCAGATTCAGATTGCCCTTGAAGATCGGGAAAAACTACCTTTACCTACCCTTAGGGAACATTTGCTTACAGGGTCTTACCCTTTGAGCTGTGAAATGCACCTGCCACATTTAAGAGGGTTGTAGTCAGCATTTTTTCAGATTTGATAAATGAAGGGCTCGAAGTGTATATGGATGACTTCACACCTTATGGGGATGACTTCGAGCCAACATTACAAACATTAGAAAAAGTGCTGCAAAGATGCATTGCCACCAGGTCTGTTTAAGCCATGAAAAGTGTCATATGATGATGACAGAGGGACTCATCTTAGGACATTATATCTCAGTAGCTGGAATACAGGTAGATCCGGCTAAAATTCGAATAATTCTTTTAATACCTACCCCTTCCACACAAATAGAGGTATGCAGTTTTTTGGATTTTCTGGTTATTATAGAAGATTTATAAAGAATTTTTCTCAGATTGTTACACCATTATATGCACTAACAGGAAATATTGATTTCATTTGGACAGATAAATGTGACAATGCTTTTGAGGATTTAAAAAGGCTTGTATCAACGGCCCCGTGCTAAAGGGCCCAAACTGGGATTTGCCATTCCAGATTTCATCTGATGATTCAGACACAGCAATCGGAGCAGTTCTTGGACAAGAAGAAAATAAAAAGCCATATGCAATATATTATATCAACAAAAATCTATCTCCTGCTGAATTAAACTATACTACGACTGAAAAAAAAAAAAAAAAATAAAAAAAAAAATTAAATAAATAAAATAAAATAAAAAAAATAAAAATAAATAAATAAAAAATTAAAAAAAAAAAATAAATAAAAAAAATAAATATAATATATATATATATGTATATAATATATATATATATATTAATAATATATATTATTATATTATATAATATAATATATATATAATTAAAAAAATTAAAAAAAAAATAAATAAATAAAATAAATAAAAAATAAATAAAATAATTATTTAATAAATGAGTAATTAAAATAAAATAAATAAAAATAAAATAAAATTAAAATAAAAATAAAATAAAAAATAAAAATAAATAATAAATAATAATAAAAATAATTATAATAAATAAATTAAAAATTAAAATTAGAAAAAATTTTAAATAATATAAATAATTAAAATAAAAATAACTAAATAATAATTCTCAGATCCGGGTGGCAATTACGTTAGCACAGCTCTCCATGCAAACAATTAATACCCAGTACTGCCAGCTGCAGAGCAGCGTGGCCTCCCGAGATGTTAACTCATGCGAGCGCAGGATGGTAATTAAGGCAAGATTGGGAAGGGGATTTGCATTTATGCACTGCATCGTTCGATGCAACATTCTTCCTGTTATAACCATGCCGATCCATGGCTTTCTCACCCTGCTATGTGCTCTGAGGCGCGGCAATCCTGCAAGGTTGACAGAAGCGGTGGATGATGGAGTAATTTCGGGGCATCGCCGCAAGCTCACAGACATTTCTCTCAAGGGTAATTCTTGCCCTGTTCTGAATTTCTGCACTCTGTTTATGTCGGTTATCTTCGTGGTTGTCTTGGTCGATAGCTCGGAGGTGTTGGTCGATACCTCGATATTGTTAGTCGATAGCCTTGTTGCGCATACCTTTGGCTTCACTTGTCTTTGTCCTGGTAGTCATACTGCACATAATCCTATAGAGACCTACCTTCGTTCTGGTATAATGGTTTGCTCCAGCAAAAGGCAACGTTCTGGGGGACGCCGTGACAACCGTCTGCATCCTCCAGTTGGTTTTTCCCTGGAAACTGCGGCGGAACCGCTCAGTCCCTCCCCCGCCCATGACGCTGCCGTCTGCTAGCTCTGGTTGGAAACCCAAGCCCAATAGTGCTTTTCAAACAACGCACTTTAAGTTCCAAAGTAACCTGCACAGGCCCCTGGTCACTGCTCACATCACCCTTATTCTCTCGGAGGAGGAAAACCTTGTCACCCCCTTGACTTGCATTGCCCCTGATCCCTCTCCTGGCAGTGACAATTTCTCGGACAGTGACAGCAAGGAAAATTGGGTCAAAGAAAAGGATGAACAGGAGGCTTTTCTCAAAAATCTTCCTCCTTTGGACGACACAGTGCCTGCTGCTGAGGATAAAATTCATGGCGAAGCGGAACATGCCATCACTATTCCTGACAGCGATTTGAGCGGCAATGAAGGTCTTAAGGATGGCGACACTGCTCGGGATGAGAAGAAAGATAATGATCCAGCAAAAGAGAAGTAGCAACTCCTGGGACAGTCTCTCTTGTTTCGGCTCAGGTCTCAGAATTATGGTCGGTTTTTTGGTGCATTTGTCTTACTGGTCTGTAGCTCCCAGATGGGATTCTGATAACTCTGTTTTAGCTGGGTCGCATGGTTTTTTGTGTTTTTGGACTGGCTCAGATTTTCTTCTTGCCGATGCATGTTCCTCTCTATATATGCTTTCTGGTATCATGGACTCTGTAACTGCTTTCCCCAGCTTATGTCTGTAATGGGGCAGCTCTGGTTTGTCGAGTGTTGTAATACCTCGCTCATATGTAAAAATATTTTGTGTTTCAGTTAATAGAAGTTAGTATTTTGGGGAGAAAAAAAATAACATTAAATAATAATAAAAATAAAATAAAATAAAAATAAATAAATAAAATAAACATAAAATAAAATAAAATAAAATAATAAATAATAAATAATTAAAATAAATAATAAATAATAAAATAATAAATAAATAAATAAATAAGAATAAAATTAAATAATTAAATAAATAAAATAAAATAATAAAATAATTAAAATAAAATTTTAGCTGTAATATTGTTGTAAATAAATTTAGATATTATATAACTGGATATCTTGTAGTTTTATATACAAATCACTCTGCCATTAAATATTTAGCAAATAAACCTGTTACAAATGGAAGAGTGACAAGATGGTTGATTCTCTTGCAGGAATTTGACATCACAATTAAGGATCGACCTAGAAAAGAAAACCCCGTAGCTGATTTTCTCTCACGAATGCCAAAGCTAGTTGACGCAGCAGTAGTTGAGGTTCAATTTCTTGATGAACATTTATTTGTTGTTACTGTCAGAATGCCATGGTATGCGGACGTTGCAGATTATTTGGCAGTAGGCAAACTACCCAAGCACCTGACGCCTAATGAAAGCAAACAAATAGTGCAGCGCAGTACCCGATTCTCTTGGATCGGGGGCTATTTATTCCATACAGGAGTAGATATGCACATTAGAAGATGCGTCCAGGAAGATGAAGAGTGTGACATTATAAAAGCATGCCACGATGGGTCGTGCAGCGGACATTTTGTAGACCGCAGAACCGGTCACAAAGTCTTACAAATAGACTATTACTAGCCCACTATCTTTAAAGATGCTAAAAAGTTTGTTCATGCCTGTGATAGCTGGAAGAGGGAGGGACGCCCTGGAATATTTGATGAGATGTCGCTGAACCCACAATTAGTAATCGAGCCTTTTGAGAGGTGGGCGCTAGATTTTATTGGTCCTATTAACCCATCATCTAATCAAAAAACATACATACTGGTTGCAACAAAATATGTGACTCAATGGGTTGAGGAAGAGGTGCTACCAAGAGCTATTAAGGATTCAGTGATACATTTTCTTTTCCAATTATTTGTACGATATGGCCTGCAGAGAGACATAATTATAGATGGAGGACTGCAATTCATGCCTGTGATAGCTGGAAGAGGGAGGGACGCCCTGGAATATTTGATGAAGAGGTGCTACCAAGAGCTATTAAGGATTCAGTGATACATTTTCTTTTCCAATTATTTGTACGATATGGCCTGCAGAGAGACATAATTATAGATGGAGGACTGCAATTCATAAGCAACAAGATTGCTGCAACATTGACAAATAACCATATTCTTCACAAAATTACAACTCCATACCACCCACAAGAAAATGACCAAGTAGAAAGTACCAATAAGGTAATTGAGGCAATACTTACAAAAATAATTGCATCACACAGACGTGACTGGGCTTCTAGATTGCCGGAAGCCTTGTGGGCATACCGCACAACATGGAGAAATACTACGGGATATTCACCATATCAATTAGTATTTGGTAAAGAACCCATCTTCCCAATCGAATTCGAGATTCAAACATTAAGAACGGCTCAAGAGGTGGGTTTGAATTTAAATGAAGCTCAGGTCAATAGATTACAGCAAATCAATGAATTAGATGAAATCAGGCTATCATCTCTTTAGCACACTGCATTAATCCAAATGTAGAGAGCGAAATGGCATGATGCCCTTACTAAAAAGAAGATCTTCCACGAAGGAGATTGGGCACTCCTATACGACTCTAGGTTTTAGGATTTCCCCAGAAAACCCCAGACCAGATGGCTAAGACCTTATGAGATACAAAAGGTGCATGATAATGGCACCATTACATTAGCAACCATTGATGGATCTCGCTATTCTTTTAAAGCGAATGGTCATCGAGTGCGAATTTATCACAAATTGCTTACTAGGGAGTCCTTTTACCAACAGTTACGGAAAGATTCCACCATGCAAATTCTCAATGAGGAGGGTAACCCATCCTCAACATCAATCCAGTGAAAAAATCATTTGTTTTTGAATTTTGTATATAAACTTTTCTTTCTATTTTTACTTGTATAAACTGTAAATAATTTTTTTTTTTGCTTTGGCTGTTCCATTTAAAGAACAAATGTTGTTCCCTCCTAAGGAACAGCATCCGTTCCATTTAATGAACAACATTTTTCTCTTTATTTGATTTTCGTGTTGTTCCATTTAAGGAACAGTTGTTGTTCCTTCCAAGGAAGAGTTGTCGTTCCATTTACGGAACAGCATTCCCCTGTATATACGATTTTTCGTGTTGTTCCATCTAAGGAATAGTTGTTGTCCCTCTTAAGGAACAACAGTTGTTCCATTTAAGGAACAGCAGTTTGCGTGTATTTTCTTTTTGATGTTCCATTTAAGGAACAACAGCTGTTCCATTTAAGGAACAACAGTTTGCGTGTATTTTCTTTTTGTTGTTCCATTTAAGGAACAGTTGTTGTCCCTCTTAAGGAACAACATTCGTTCCATTTACGGAACAACATTTTTGCGTGTGTTTTCTTCGTGTTGTTCCATTTCAGGAACAGTTGTTGTTCATCTTAAGGAACAGCAGCCGTTCCATTTAAGGAACAACAGTTTTGTGTGGTTTTCTTTTTGTTGTTCCATTTAAGGAAAAATTGTTATCCCTCTTGAGGAACAACGGCCATTCCATTTAAAGAACGGCAAATTTGCGTGTGTTGTTCCTCTTAAGGAACAACAATCTCGCGTGTTTGTATTTTTGTTGTTCCATTTAAGGAATAGTTGTTGTTCCTCTTAAGGAACATCTATTGTTCCTCTTAAGGAACAGTTGTTGTTCCTCTTAAGGAACAACAGCCATTCCATTTAAGGAACAACAGTTTCTTGTGCGTTTCTTTCTGTTGTTCCATTTAAGGAACAATTGTTGTTCCCTCTAAGGAACAATAGCCATTCCATTTAAGGAACAACAATTCCGTTTACATTTGTTTTCGTTGTTTCGTTTAAGGAACAGTTTTTGTTCCCTTTAAAAGAAACAACAGTTGTTCCATCTAAGGAACCGCAGTTTGGTATACGAGTGCTTTACGCTATTCCATTTAAGGAACAGTTGTTGTTCCTCCTAAAGAATAGTTGTTGTTCCTTCTAAAGAACAACAGTTTCGTCATTATTTGATTTTTGTTGTTCCTTCTAAGGAACAATAGTTTCGCTTCGGTTTGATTTAATGTTGTTCCCCCGAAGGATCAGCACTTTCGCTTGCGTCCATTTTCCTACTATTCCTCTTAAGGAACAGCAGTTTCGTGTGCAATTTTTTGCCTTTCTGTTGTTCCTCCTAAGGAATTGCAGTTTTGTGCGCAGTTGTCTTTTTGTTGTTGCTCCTAAGGAACAGCGGCGGTTCCTTTTAAGGAACAACACCCTTTTTTTTCCTTTTTGTGCTTTTTTTGTTGTTCCTCCTAAAGAACATCACTATCTTTGAGAGATTTTTCTTTAGGAAATAAACATCTTGTGAATATTGTTTCACTCTTTATGATCCTTTAAAGGCAAGATTACAAACATATATGCAAGGATACAAAATTTAAAGGCTACCGGAATAAGCAAATCAAAGAAAAATTATTATCTTTAATGAGATTGCTTTGTATTGATTAGAAAAGGGGGAGGACACAACTATCTATATCACTTTGTTGTCCTTATATTCACTATAACTTAAATTAATTGATTACTTGTATCATGTTGGTTCTTCCCTAATCCCCATAATTCTCTTTGCTTATTATCATTGAATAAGAATAAGGGCATATTTTCTTCTATTGATGTGTTCAGACTTCTTCCACCATCCCTACTCTTAAAGAGTGCTGGGCCACCCTCTATATATAAATACGAAGTGTTACATAAAAGAAAAGAAAAAAGAAGGAAAGAAAAAATATATATATGTTTACTAAAAATTCTATGATTTGTCTAAAAATTCTATGATTTGTCAGATAGAGGATAGGGGGCCTCATCATGAGCCAAACTACCATGATCATAAGGAATCAGTGAAGTGGCATTCACATTATGGCCACCACAGGAAAAAAAAAAAGTCCTTAGAACAGGAGGTCTCATCACGAGCAGGCCTGCCCACCTTTCACTCCTTCCCAGTGAATGGCATTATGATCCATCTGGTTACCAGCCCAGCACAATGGCCTCCATTCTGACATCATAAGGCACTTTCCTAATTATACATCAAATATCATGGTTCCAAAGGGTGAAAAAACAACTTTGTCAAGGTTATAAACACCTGTGAGCAATAGAAGCTCTGTTGATGGTATTGGAGTCATATTTTTCAACATCAATAGTAATTATAACTCCCTTTTCCTATTCCTTTATCAAAAGAGATTATGTTCCTAATTCCTTTTGAACCTCTATGCATGAAATATCGTTTAAAAAGTCAATCATAACAATTTAAGTGGAATAATGACCGCATAGCATCTTACCTACGTCAGATGTCCTTTCCTCCTTTTCGAATCACTCCATGGCATCTCCATATTTATTCATAATTTTCATGCTATGCATTGATTTTAGCAACTCGATATTTTTGTGATCTTGTCATAAATATGTACACCTTGCCATTTTTTACTGTTGTACGATTGCCGTCGTTATGTCGTTCCTTCATTCAACCGGTCAAAGACGACCTATCATTTTAAAGGGGTGCACGGGTGACTTCCAAAGCACTCTTGCATACGTGTCAGTCTTTTATTTGGTTGTACCGGGCTACATGATATCCCATAATAGCAAATTTTTAACGGTATCGATGTTAAAAAAGTATTCTCCGATATTAACAGTTTGTTGTTCCATTGTTGGCTTTGTGTATTGTTGTGTTACCTATGTAAGCTAACAGTGTGAAGAATTCAGACAAAATGGGAGAACGATCAGTACGCAGCGAGCCACAGATACAAGTTGTTTCTGATGCTGCCCAAGAAATTCTAGTACGAGCCGGATGGGTCACATATTTAACACAATAGCAGCAACCCAATGAAACCGTGGCTATCGAATTTTTACAAAATTTGCAGGATGATCATTTTATAATAAGAGGAAGGTGAATGACAGTAACGGATGCAGTAATAGCTGAAGTGTCTACATTAACAGTAGTCAAACCCATATGGGTGCATAAAAAATTGAGGCTACAAGACGCCATTGCCGCCTTTCGGGATGAGGGATAGAACTTAATTTTCAAAGGCAAAGGAGTTCAACCTTCATCTCTAGGAGAACCATGGACAGAGATAGCTAGAGTCGTTTAGAACTATATCACATGCGACGGAAGAAAAGATGTGGTAAGACCACGCCACCTTAAATTACTAGCAGTTCTAAAACATAAATGTTCTGTAAACTTGCCTGCATATTTGAATTTCTTGTTGCATGACGCTACTCAAAGCATAAAGAAATCCTGGCATATAGAGACTGTTGTAAGTCATCATTGTCTAATACGGTTGATAGTAAGCTACAACCTTGCCCAGCATCAAACCAGTTGGGAAGAATTAGTGTTTGCTATAGAAGGGGGGTTAGTCTTACCTGCCCCAAAAAGGAAAAGGACCACCAGCACAAGAAACAGACCATAAAAATGTAGACACTCTTCCAAATTGAGGACAAGCCCGGGAACAACTAAAAACCTCTAGGGTAGCAGCAGCCAACCCTTAGAATTATCTAGACCTGAAAATGAGCAACCCTTACAGCTGGAAGGAAGAGACAACCAGGAGTCAGAACTTGAGGAGGAAACAGAGCATACTAGTGAAGAGGAGAGGAATGAAAGAAAACTTCCCTTAACTCCCAGCACAAGTCCACAAAAAGACCCATTGCATGACGTTGAATTGGCCCAAATTTTGACCAATATGAGTGAATATATGCAACCCGAAAGTCCGCTCAACCTCAATGTTGAAGAAGCACAATCGGAAGAAAACTCTACCCACAATAGGAATATATCAGAAGAAATAAATGGTGAAGTACAAACAGGGGCAGAAGTCACTCAGGAAGAGGCAGACCCAACTAGGGATACCCATCCAGAAGAACCTAGTCAGGACAATTTAAACACAGAATATGTGGGCCAAACAGAGAAAATAGAAACTAGTTAGGGTAGAGATACAACCCTTGGAGAACAAAACCCAAATAAGCAACCGAGCTCGCTAAGAGCAGAAACGATTAGTGAAATAGTTATTCCTCCTAGAAAGAAGAAAAGTGAAATAAAGAGGTTGAGAAAGGAACAATAGAAGCTGCAGAACTTAGTAAAAAGACTCAAGAAAAATATAAGGACATTAAAAAGGGGGAAAATTTCAAGAAAAACCCCGAAAACGATGAATGCATCCATTTAAATTGAATTTCATAGTACAAGGGTTACTGGGACTCAAACTGAGCCCATATTTATTCAAATTGATAAGTAACAGCATGCAATTGTTACAGAAGTAGTTGCCCAAACAAAGAATGTACATTTTTGTAATGTAGTTGTTCAAACAGAGGCAATACCCTCAAACAACGCGGCCACCCAGACAGAAAGTTTAACTATCCATAATAAAAGAATGCAGACTTTAAGCATTCCATCCCATGATAAAAGTATGCAGACTATAGGTACTCAGTCTCATAATAAAAACACCCAGACAAATATCCAAGCCAAAGATGTTTTGATATGCAGCAATCCTGGTATAACAAATCTTTAAGAGAATCTCGCACAGGCTCAGCTGACCATAAAAAGTCTTCAAGAAGAGACTGTTTCCCAACAGAGGTACCAGAAATTACAGAGGCAATGGTGGGATATCAACGCGTCAGAAAGCGAGGCCTTCGATAAATATCGAAGGGCAGAAGAAAGAACTGAGAAAACAAAGATCAGGCTGGAGACAGTCATGCATCAAATGGATACTCTTTGTTCGCTATAGACAGATGTTTTAGCATGCAGGTCCCCTGCCAACAACTATGCTTTATTTTTGTTAGGAAGGTATTTATAGTTAAAAATTAAGGCTGTCAGGGCAGGGAAACCCATAGAATTGAAAACTATTGAAGATTTCATAAATTGCTGTAAACACCATGGAGTGAAAGTTCAACGATTACTCTATGAGTTTTATTTGCATAATTTTGTATTGGAAGAAGAAATGGAGAAGAATCTCACCCCTTTTGTGGGGGATGTACAATTTCAAGCTTTTATCTCATTTGTTGTGAACTAGTTGAAATGGTTCAAAGCCCATAATACTTTCGAGAGGTAGGAAAATGGGTTGGACCTTTGGGTCAGAGGTGAACCGAAAACCCACTACAAATGTTGGCCAAACACAAAAGTTTGATGCAAAAGGAAGGAGTAATCTAGGTCTTGGGGCCCATTCACAAAGAAATTGTCCAGCAGGGGGTAGAGTATTTTCTCTCTGTCAAAGACAACTCCTTGGCAGCAGCTAAATTCAGATGGACAATTTCCAATCGTAATGTACAGGACAGAGAACCATTCAACTATAAAAACTTTAATTTGGTTGCAAATCGCTTTGTTACTTATAACAACCTCATCTTGAGGGAAGGCCCATATTGGCTAGGTTGTCGATTCCGTATTCCTATTGTTTGGTATCCTGTAGAAGACTATAAAGCTATATATGAATTACCTGAAGGACAGATAGGACACATTTTTGAAACCTTGGCCAAGAATCATGGGTTCAGACCACTTCATGACATTCCTTCTCCAGCCTATTCCTTGACTACTCTGCATACAAACTATATGATTTTCATGAGGAAATGAAAAAGGGTAAGTAGGGGAGTATGTTGAGTCATGGAAAAGGTATGCGTATATTATTTATTTCATTATCCTTTTCTTTAGTTATATCCTTCTACACCCTAAAGTGTTAATATATGAAAGGATTATGGTAAAAATAAGGATATCATCATGATTTAGCTAACTGTTATCACTCTTTATGCAGGAAAAGGACGAAATGGAACAACTGTTGTTCCCTAACCAAGAAACAGCGTACAGGTAGCTAGCCAAGGATGGAGCGCGCAGTTATGTGTAAGAACAAAGGAGATCACAGCATCAGCACAAGGAAGGAAAGTTAACTGGAGATGGAAGATTGCACAAATCCCTCAGGATCTCTTGATCCTGGGGGATCGTTGTTGGTGAGTGGTGAGCTCTAGTATTGCAGCAATAATGTTGCAACTCCTGGGGCTAACTTCTTTACTTTTATCAACCCGGTAGTTCGTAAGAAACTTGGCAGCGATGGTGCTGCATGCACAAGTACTAGCTCTTACTGGAGATTGTCACTTGATCAACTGGCGCAAGTTCACTAGGAGCTTAAACCAACTTCTATGAGTTATCAGAAGAAGCTTTAACTGTTATGAAAGGAAACTACCTCTACAGAGGTTATTCTACTTGCAGAAAGAGAAGGAAAACTGAAATGAATTACAAACCCTAGCAAACCCTAGTTTACCCACTAACCCTACTTTTGCAAAAGGAGATGGAAACTACTGAAATGGGTGCCATTAACTACTGAAAAGGTAAATTGCATTTATTGAGGCTACTTCTGAAGAGAAATGAGAAGAAATCATCTTTTTGTACTTTTGAGTGTGGAATTATTATGCTCATGATTTGACTAGTTGCAACTGTGCAGAGATTTGGTGGCAAAGGAAGATGGAGTTGGCTTTTGCAGATGGTGAGGAAGGTGTGGAGGGGTCCTAAGAAGTCCCTAGTACCCTTCTAAAGACTTCCCTTATGATCAGACTTTGAAAAACCACTCACATGAACTTCTACAGGAGGCTGTAGGGGATCTACAAGAGGTTCTACAAGAGGATATACAGGAGGAGGCCGAAAGTGGTTTTTGGAGATTTGAAGGTGGAAAAATGATGGGAAAGGGGAAATGAAGGTTGTATGAAGGTGTTGATGGGTCTATAACTTGTTAAGGAGGATCAGGGCCGAAGGAGATGGTTGGATTTGTTCAAAGGACAAAAGAACAATTTTATGGAAAAAAATGCAGAAATTAGGGCAGATTGGCAAAATGTGGCGAATGAGTGGGGGAAATCTTGAGAGATGAGCTAGTATAGGCTGTGTTGTGGAGTAATGATGAGTTGGAATGTTTTACAAGAGATCTGCACACTACTTCTCAAAACTGACCAAAGCAAGAACCGAAAAATAGAGTTTTGTCTATTTTAACCTAAAACCAAAAAAATGCCAAACAGTACTTTATGAATAGAAAATTGTGCGAGAAAACCATGGTAAATGAACATGAAATGATCTAAGCATGTGAATCCAAACTAATATCAACTTCTCCAACTCGAAATATCACACTAGCAATTGCATTGGAAGAGCAAAAACTGTGTTTTTGGTGGCAGCAGTAGTGCCTTGACCTCAAATCATGGTCCCAAGGAGGGAGAAAGGAGATCAAGACCTATTGGTGGCCTTTTGGATCATTTTCTGTTACTGCAGCAAACTACTTAAGCAAATTGAAGCAAAAACAACTATTCTAACCATCAAAAGCAACCTAATTTAACAAAGCAAGATTAACCTAAACAACAGAAATTATCTCATGAATGCAAGCAAAAGCATATAAATACACAAAGGAGGTGTTGGGAAGCTTGGGTTGGGCCCTAACCCAAGAGCTTCAGCCCTCTAGAAAAAATCAGTGCTGGTTCAAATCTTGGCTCTTCTTCATTTATCAAAAAATATCAGTTACATCACAAAATTGTCTTCAAAAAGAGCTCGAAAATGAGTTGAGTACCAAGCTGCACAAAAGTGAGAAAGTATACTATGAAATGGCTAACCTACTGAGGCTTGAAGCCTTCTTATTTATACAAGTGGGGACTCCCAATAGTCCTCCTAAACTTAAGGAAGTCGGCTGCCTAGAACTAAAGATAACAGCAGCCCTACTTGACTTGCTCGGCTGCCCCTTAGAATCATCAATGTGGGCCTTTGTACTCCGAGCTATTGATGAAGAATTCGAGGAAGGGGTCATTAATGAAGGAGACAGCCCTCCTATAAGTCCTCATCCCTGTTTCCTCAAGTTGTTGTCATTTTGCTCATAAATTCCTGGTCCTTGTCCAAAATTGTCCAAAAAATCTGCAATAAACACTCATTAGACTACATGGCAAAGTGACCATCACCATTCACTCTATTGACATAAATATATTCAAAAACATGCACAAAAATATTGATAATGGTGGATTAAATGCAAATAATAAGCATAAAGAGCCCATATAGTTACCCATTTATGGGGCTCATCATCACCCCCTTGCTGAATGGGTTGCTCATCCTCTAAGCAACTAATCCAGTTCTTCATCTTTAATAGCTTTAACAGCTTCCCTAACATCCCAAGCCTCTGATGTGATGTCTTCCTCTCTATCATGGAAACCTGCTTTCCTGTCCACTTCTTCCCATTGTTTCTGTTATTCCTCCTCCTTAACTCCTTCCAACAGTCCTAACAGTAGTGGAGGACTGAACTTAAGACCAATCCAGTTGGCTTTCAAGTTTTGCATTGTGTTTATATAGGGGTACTCTCCTCATGGCCTCCCTCATTCTGTTTGGGGAGTGATACTCCCTGATCCTTAAGTTATGTGGCAATGTGTTCCACCTTCTCATGCATGCATGAAGGCAGTCATCGCCAAACAATCTCTCCATATCTTCAAAATGAGTAATAGCTTGTGCTTGCCTGTCAACATAATCAGGGAGAACTTGGGGATTGGCTGCAAGGTGTTCATGAGCATAGATGAGAACCAATGGTTTTGTTGGTTCTGCCCTTATCATCAGGGGCTCACTTACCTCTTTTGCCACTATCTTTTGAATTTCCATTGCGCTCTTTTCCTCACGGCTCATCCAAGAAGCCACAGCCATGAGTTGTGGGTCTCCCAATGCAGAATTTGGATCCCATAAGTTCATGTCAAGAAGTGCCATATTGTGTAGGTAAAATCTTGCTATTTTGGCTTTATCTTCGGCTGAACTATGATCACCTAAATCCATAAATGGACCATAATCTTGAAATGGGACCGTGCCTCTCTGGGCCAATGTTTTAATCTAGAATTGGAGCCACTGGTCTTTGAGATACAATGCATAGGATCTAGCCGGCTATTTGCACTGCAAAGCCGCCATTGCCCAGCTGGCCATGCAGGCTAGTTGGGCTTCCTTTTCCTAGTAACTTCTTTTTCAAAATCAACACTTCAGTTGTTGCCTGAGATTCTCTTTCTTGTTGTTGTTTCATCAGCGTTTCACCATTTGTTTGTGGTTCTTCTTCTTGTTGTCATTTCTCTACTGCCTCACTATCTGCCCAGGGTCCCTCTTGTTGTTGCTGCCCTTCCAAGATTGGCAGCTTGTCTTCCCCTTGAGGTTCCCATTCCTGTAACTGCTTTTCAACAGTTCATTTTCTTCTTGTAGTTGGGCTCTTCTAATGCTCTTTGTCTGCCTTACCATGCCCAACTCTCTGCTCATCTCCCTTAACCTGTTTTCCATGTGCCCTATATCTTCGACCCCTTTACATTTGGTAATTTGCATCCAGGTGTGGGTCCTGACCCTCTCCTTTTCTAGTTCAAAGAAAAGAGGCACAACAATTTTTTGTAGGATGATCTTCCCATCTTCTGGAAGATTGTAATAGGAGCCTAAATTAGGCTGAGGGCTTGGCTTAGGTATTTCTTTTTCCTTACCTTCCTCTTGTGACTGTTCTTCTGCCTTCTTTTCCAATTTTTCAGTTTCTTTAAGCTTGGCCAGTGTCTCTTGTAGAGAAGTTTGTGCCTCCTGTAGGACTGCTTTGGAGTCCATCAATTTTATCCTTTCCTTCCAGGTGGAGGTCTTCAGACTCCCTCTCTCGTAGGTGATAGATATTTTGGAGGGAGATTCCTCCCTTGTTACAGTAGGTGCATCCTCAACGATAATGGGTTATTTTAATGGTGGTTGGGGCTTTCCCACCTTGATCCTGGTGCTCCTCCTGGCTTTGAAATACACTTATGTCTATCTTTTTCTTTTTCCCTTTTACTTAGCTGGAGTGCTTAATGAAGCAAGCACAACTGCTGCTTCCCTTGCCAGCATTTCAGGGGATATTTCCTCCTGGTATTTTTCTTCTTCACCTTCTGCAGTTTTTCCTGTGTCTGTTGTTTCTGTTTTTGTCTCTGCTGTCTCTCGTGATGTTTTCTCCTTTTCTTTCTGGGTCTCTACCTTTCCTATGGCAGTCTTTTTCTAAGCTTTCTTGGGCTTCTTTGTCTCAGCTTTTGTTCTCTTCCTCTTCTCTGCTTTTGATGTTGTTTTCTTTTCTGCCTTAGGTTCAACTATGGTTTTGTCTGGTTTCTTCTTTCTATTTCTCCTATTTTTCTTCTTCTATTTGACTATTTTGTGCCTCCTCATGAACTTCCTTCTCAAGTTCCTCTTCCTACTCCTCTTCTTCACTGCCAGATGGGCTAAGGTCATCAGTAATAGTTTTGATGTCATTTTCTCTAGGCATGTTCCTCAAAATTTCCCAAGATATGGGGATGGCGTAGGTGTGAAGGCCATCCTCTGCCAACAATTTGATGAGCCCATGGTGGGCCAGTTGGTCTGTAACCCCTGCATTCAACTTGGTGCCACATTCTATCAAAGATTAGAGGAGGAAATATGGGAGACTGAATTTTCTAGTTGTAGGTAGGTCCATTCCATATCCCAATTCATGCAATAACCTGAAGTGATAACCATAAACTATAATGAATCTTCCTTCACAAGAGATATATTTCATGATTTGGTAGCTGATCTCACTCCATGTATGAGGTAAGCTTGTGCTTCTGACCCCATTCTTATCCTCTACAAGATGTTCATCAGGCTGAAAAATGTCTTTTTAGCAATTTGTCCTAATGGTTTTTCTTCTTTGCTCCAAGGGAGCCCAAGTGGAAGACCTGTGATTCTGCTGATAAACTCTGGTGTAATCTTTAGGGTCAAACCCCCGAAACTGACTGTAGAATGGGTTTTTGAATGTGGCCTTAAGGACATTAAACATTCATCTATCACCTCCTCATCATATCCATGAATTCTCTCAAAGAAAGGCATCTAGTTTGCCCAGGTGAAGAGGGCCACCACTTCTGGATGCTCACGCAATTTACTAGAGTTCAAAGGCTCCTTTCTCATAAAACCTCCTGGCATGGTCTTTAGTGACTTCTGAAAATGCTCAGGTGAGGAAGAAGGCAACAACTTTCAAAATCAGAAACAGAGGAATAACTAATGTTTGTCTTTCGGAAACCAGAGAGGGAATTTCTCGTGTTCTTATTTTTTCACAACATCAATTTGCAATTTTTCCTCCCTTCAACTATTTTCAACCTAAATTTACTTCTTGGGCTTTTGGAGGAACTCAATATTTTGATAGAACAAAGATATACAAAACAGTGTTTTTTTTCACAGAGTAGACAGACTTGCAAATTCGTTTTTTCACAGACTTGGTTTCTATGGTTGCATCTCTTTTTTTTAAGGAGAATACGTGAAAGGAAAGAAAAAACAGATTTTTGAGCGCAGAGAAGAAAAGGGAGAGACTGTATGGAATTCAGGAAAACACAGGCAGACTTTTAAGCTCTCTTTCCTTTTCTTTTTCAACCCAATACTTTGCTTCTAATCCACCACCATGTACAGATATATCACATGCAGAGTGGGTTTGCGAGCCTACCTCTTTTCAAGCTTGAATTTGACAAAAATTTTGAATTTTTCCTCTGCAGAGCTACTCTCTGGCCTTCCTGTAGAAAGGCTCTTGTAGACGGTGTTCCTGCTCCTATAGAATGCAATAGTTCTCATGTAGAACCCAATAGGCGGGAGGGTTTTGAAAAACTGGCAAAAAACGACTAGTTCGCTATTCTGAAGGTGGTAGGTGAGTGCCGCAGTCGAGAACTCATCACTGCAAATAAAAACAAAAGGTGGTGGAGGCTTAGACCGCACTGTACTTAAGCTGATGGCGTGATCTGCGGTGACAAGGTGAGGTGGCAGGATGGGTACGTTATCCCCATCTGGACCATTGGTCCTTCTCCAATGCCATTATGGTAGTTCATGTCGCCTAACCGCCATCACCTCCATTATTCCCGTTATACACCGCCACCACTACCGATTCTGATTTTTTCTTCTCGAGATGACGGGCCACACGTGCTGACTGCGTATTTGAACTACGGTTGGAATTGGATGAGGCACATTTGAACTCCACGAGAGTTTTTTGAACTGAACAAGGGTGGCCAATTAGCTAGCCACCGATTCTATTTAATTATGACCATCCCAATAGTTCATGCAGTTCCTAAATAATATTCATGCAACCGAGGAATAGGTTTATCCACTTACCTATTAGTCGTTGTTGTGCTCTGCATGTTGGACTTTGGCACTTCATTTTTGCTGCTACTGCTACTACTATTGGTGCTCTGCATGCTCCGACTTTGGCTTATGCTAGTGATTTTTCGATCAGGCTCTACTCCTTGCATGTTGCATACATCTTGGTTGTGCTGATCCTATTTCAGGAGCTTGTTTTTTTTTAAAGGGATCAGCTGCTACAGGAATCCTGCAGGATTTCCTGTAGCTGCTTCTCCCTCTGAAATTTCAGGCTAATGCTTGAGTAGGGGCTGAAGAGACAGCTGAAGAAGGTTTTGAATGAAAGGAAGAACAGCCGGAAGGCATCAAGTAAGAACAAGTGAAGAATGTTGTTGTTTTATTCATTATATTTTTTTGGAAAAAAACAAAAGAAACAGAATTCTGCGTTTTCTTGTGTGAAGGGAAGAAAAAGCGAGTGGAAATGTAGGTGTGAAGGGATGGAATGGAGAATTAGGAGGATGGATGGTGGCAGGGAGATCCACAAGCCTTCTAAACAAATTTCTAGCCTTTGAATTATTTTCTAAACTTGGTTTTGAGCTCTCTATGATTTCTACAGGAGCCTCATGTAGAATGCACAGAGTTTCCTATAGGATGAGAAATCTTCAAGACTAGTGAGACCAAGGCCTAAGAAAAGATAATGGCGATGGATGAATGGACTATGAAGGGAATATGCAGCCTGGTCATGCCCTTTCCTTGTGCGACCCTCCTGCAATCTGCAAATGCATTCAAAAGAAGTTAGTTTTTTTTTCTGTTTTTTCTTTTTTCTTTTTTCTTTTTATGAGATAGTTGGGGCGCCTCCAGGAGTTTTTCACCGTCACTGCCTGCCCTGGGTGCCTCCAAGAGGTTTTCACCTAGGGATTTTTCTTTTTAACTCGGGGTGTGGGTGGAGTGGAGGCAGAGACCTACTCCACTACCAACATTGTTTTACCTAGATTCTCAATGAATTCTTGCTTAGAAAGGGGCTTCTTGTAGATTTTCAACCTATGCCCATTGACAAGCATGGGGATGGCTTCTTCATCAATGGTTCAGATCAAGACTGAACCATTTTCATTGCATTTTTCTACTGTGCATGGTCCTAGCCATCTTGTCCTCAGTTTGCCCTTGAAATCTTTATATCTTGAATCATACAGCAGCGCCCAATCTCCTTGCTGGAATTGTTTTTCCTTGAGGTGTCTATCATGCCATATTTTTCTTTGAAGTTGGACTACCTCTAAGTGGAGAAGGGCCTGTAATCTCTGTTCATCCAATCCATTTAGCTGAAGCAATATTTCCTTTTGTGCATGGCTGAGATCTAGGTCCAGCTGAGCTGCCATCCTTAATGTGTTATATTCAAATTCTATTGACAGCAAAGCCTTCTTCCCATAGACCAGCTCATAGGGTGTGAACCCTGTGGTGGTTTTCTAGGTGGTGTTATAGGCCCAAGTGGACTCAACCAATCGATTTGCCCAATATTTTTTGCTACTGCTCACTACCTTAGTCAAAATTCCTTCCAAAGCTCTATTAGTGACTTCCACATGTCTATTTTCTTGCGGATGATAAGGGGTGGAAGTTTTGTGCTTAATCTTGTGATGTGTGAGCATCTCTTCAACCAGATTGGAGGTAAACTGACTCCCTTGATTTGTGACTAACTCTCTTGGATAACCAAACTTGTAGAAGATATTTTCCCTCAAAAACTCAGCTACTTTTTCTTTTTTTGTTGCTTTGTTCGCCTTTGTTTATGCCCATTTTGTTAGATAATCAGTACACACAAGGATGTAATATTTCTGTTTTGAAGGAGGGTTGATAGGACCCACAAATTCCATGCCCCACTTCTCAAATGGCTCGAAACTCACTTGAGGTTGCAGTGAAATCTCATCCCTTGGAGTAGGTTTCCCCATCCTTTGACATCGGTCACATTGGCTGATATATCTCCTGACATCTTGATGAAGAGTGGGCCAATAGTAACCTGCTTGCAGAATTTTGAAGGCAGTCATCTTTGTTGAAAAGTGGCCCCCACAGGGCCCATCATGACAGGTTAGTAGTATGTCAAAAACATCCTCCTCCCTAACACATCGCCTCAAAATCTAATCTGGGCCAAGTTTAAAAAGATTGCCCCCAGTCCAGGTGAATGGGGCACTCTTCCTCACAATCTTGCTCTTCTCTTTTGAGGACAGGTGTGGTGGAAACTGTGTTGAAACCAAATAATTTGCTATATCAGCAAACCATGGAGAGAGTATTGAAATAGCGAATAGGTGTTCATCTGGCATTTGATCATCCACCATTACTTCTTCACCTGCAGGCAGATCTAGTCTAGACAGAAAATCAGCGACAACATTTTCCTTACCTGGCTTATCAACAATGGTCAAATCAAATTGCTGCAATGAAAGCAACCATCTAATGATGCGAGCATTTACATCCAGTTTATTCATCAAATACCTAATTACAGCATGATCAGTGTGTACGAATGTTTGATAGCCAGTGATGTAGTGTCTGAACTTATTTAGGGAATGGACTGCAGCTAGGAGCTCCTTTTCGATTACAGTGTAGTTTAGTTCTGCCTTGGACAGGTTTTTACTGACAAAATATATGGCATAAGGTAGCTTCTCCTCAACCTCCCCTAAGGTTGCTCCTATCGCTTTGTTCGAGGCATCTATGTGAATGTGGAAAGGTAGGGCCCAGTTTGGACCTCTCAAGATTAGGGCAGTTATCAATTTACCTTTCAAGGTATCCAGAGCCTCTTGACAGTTGTCAGTCCATATGAACTCAACATCTTTTCCCAAAAGGCCAAACAATGGAAAGGCTAGCTTACTAAAATCCTTGATGAATCTTCTATAATACCCTGTTAGGCCTAGGAAACCCCGAACATCTCTTACCTTTTGAGGAGGTGGGACCCTTTGGATGATAGCAATCTTGTTGGGATCCACCTGTAACCCTGAAGAAAAATTGCATGACCTACCACAGTCCCTTCAATCATCAAGAATTCACATTTTTTTCAGGGCTAAGGGACAGGTTCATTTCGATGCATTTGGCTAAAACTTTTCCAAAGTTAGTCAAAGCTTCCTGGAAGTTAAACCATAAGGGGTAAATTCATCCATATAGATTTCCACTGAATCGTGCACCAGTTCAGCAAATATGCTTAGTACTGCTCTCTGGAAAGTGGCAGGAGCATTGCACAACCCAAAAGGAAGGACCCGGTAGGCAAAAGTACCCCAAGGACAAGTGAAAGTGGTCTTATCTTGGTCTTTCGGGCTGATTTGGATTTGTTTGTACCTGCTAAACACATATAAGAAGGAGAAGAACTTCTTCCCTGTCAAGCCATCTAATACTTGGTCTATGAAAGGCAAAGGGAAATGGTCCTTCTTGGTGGCCTTGTTTAGTTCCCGATAATCTACACAGATTTTCCACTTCGCGTTTTTCTTTGGCACTAGCACCACAGGAGAAACCCATTCGATGTCAAAGATGGGGTAGATAAACCCTGCATCCAGCAACTTTTGCAGTTCTTTTTTGACAATGTCCTTAAGGGCTGGATTCATCCTCCTTTGAGGCTGCCTGACTGGCTTACTGTTATGAAACCAGCTCAAGAAAAGATAGAAAAGATAGATCAACGCCTTAGAATTCATCCTCTTCGAGGGGGCAACCTCCTTTACATTACATAAATGAACAATTCTTGG